>JASCZI010211647.1:33550-51922 GCA_036250425.1 Stylosanthes scabra | reverse complement strand
ATATATATATATATATATATATATATATATATATATATATATATATATATATATATAATAGAAAAGGATAAACGCTTTAAAATAAAATTATTGCTATAATTACAAATCACTAAACAATTATTTAATATTTTAAAATATGATGATAAGAGGACGAATGTCTTCAAGATTTGACTACGAGGAAAATTTGAGACCAATGTAATTTTTTTTATTATTCTAATAAATAATATGTATTTATATTTTAAGATTTAGAATTAATATATTTTTCAATCGTAATTTATATTATTTTTGTCTCTATTATATAAAATTTCTAGGTCTGTCAGTGTTCCTCCCAACAACTTTTTTAGTACTCTTTCCATTTTAATTGCTCTTCGTTTCCCTTTTTTTTTTTTTTTTTCTCATTTACTGTGACAATGTAAATATAGTTCCATCAAATCTTGTATACAAGCAGCAACAAGTACTAAGTTAGACACACCCTCCACAAAAATTGATGAAAACATATGCAAATAGTTTCATGAGTAAAGTCGAGTATGTGTCCAAAGTAATGTCAACTATGTCAATGTCTCATAAAAATTACCAGTAAAATCAACTTAAATATTTAGTTTAACAGTGATTTATCTATTTTTGTCAATGATGATAGCGAGCACTGGTACTTACTCATTGTGGATCTCTACAAGAGGTATCTTGTGTTGCTCGATTCAATGAAGACCGCCGAAAGGATACACAAGAGAGTTTTGGCAGTCAAAACACTGGTTAGTCAATAATAGATTAATATTACATCACTAATATTATACATTTATAACAAGTTACAATATTTTTTATTTTCTCTATAGGAAATATTCATCGAAAGGATGTTTATTGATGCATCATTCTACAAATTTCAAGTCACTTATAGGCCAAAGATTTCTACATTTTCCTTCGTTGAGCCTGCAGGCATTGGAGAGCAAAAGAAAGGATGGTAAGTTTACTGATTGAAAAAAAAAAGGCCACTAAAGACATATCTTTGATTTTGTAGAGGTGCTTATGTTTTGAAACATTTTATTATAGGAATGACTATGCAATTTGGGTGACATCTTGGATGCGTGAATGTTGGTGGTCTAATAACTATGCAATAGAGGTAGGCTGTATTAAATAAATACTTATATTTTGCATGAAAATATAATTTATATTGGTATATTCACGTTGATTCCAATGCAGGTTAATGATAGCACAAGGACGCAACTTGCTATTGATTTAGTGTTGAAAGAATATAACTCAAAGAGAGATAACATGATTAGCAGTTCCCGTGAATACTTCAAGCAATTAAAGGACAAAAACAAGCGCTTAAAGATGACATGATTTGGAATAGAAACCTGAATTTTTGTTTTGAATTTCGAATATTGTTATTTCAGTTATGCGACTACTTCTGAACCAATTTAGATTTTGGTCTATATTGTGTGGTTTGATTAAATTGTTTAATGTATGATAAGTTTGAGAACCTTAAATGACATATCTATTTGAATTTTTAGTATGAAATATTTGTAGACTATTTTGGCTTTAGATTAAATTAACTTAATCACATATTATTGTGTTGCGAAGGTTTTTTAAGAAGATATCAAAACTGTCCTCCGTGAGGACATGGACGTGAAGGAACGTAGTCCACATACGTGCCTCATTGATTGGAATAATATTTTATCTGGGAAAAACAAGCGAAAAAGTAGAGTGGTATCATAATTGGACGTCTCTGTCTTAAATATGGATGACACTTTATTCTGAATTATTTCTCATTGCATTAATGAGTCATTTTGTTATATCTTAGAGTGTGTATCCTCAATTTGTTAAGCATAATAACGAAATTAATTCACTCTTTTTTTTTTTAAGTATTTTTTGGACTTTACTTTTTTTAAAAAAAATATTTAAGGTTGAACATTTTAAATTTTTGTTGTGTTAAATGATTGGGCCATATGTTTTTATTTTGAATGATATTTAAAATTTAATATTTTTTTGTGCAGCAAAAATTTAATGGTTTAATAATAATAATAATAATAATAATAATAATAATAATATAACAAAAATATAATTTAAAATAGATATTATCTATTTGCAAAATAAAGCATTGTTGGTAAACTAAAATAGAAGTTTTAAATTTAAAAGAAGTAATAATGAAAAAATAAAAAAAAAAACAAAATGCATGGCTCGAATTTTAAGTGTCATTAATTGAAGGATTTTGCTATCCTATGCCTTAAGGGTACTAATTAAGAAGCATTTATTAGGTCTATTAATTATAAATTCTCATGTTATTTAATAGTTATGTGGTCTCGTTCAATTAGTATGACTCTTTTACATTTGTTATACCTAAATTACCTCTTTAAGTTTAGTTACACTATTCCAATCTCCCTCCTAAAAATTAAGAGTAAATTTTTATTTTTGACTAAATATATGCATAAACTTCCCTCCAAAATTACCCTCTAAAACTATTAGCGTCAAATTAGAAGAGACTCTTCATATATTTTTTTTCTATCTATTCTTGACATTCTCTTATATATAAAAATATTAAATTAAACATAAAATGTAAAAGTACTAAATTATCATTAATGAAAAAATTCCTTAAGATAATAGAAATATAAACATAAAATTAGTCATCTATTATAATATAATGAAGTACCAAAATAATAATCAACCAAAATACAAGTAGTTGTCTTCACTCTTCAATCTTATAATAATCTTCGATATCTAGTCATCTCAGTGAAGAAATCGAGTACCATATCACTGCAACATAATAATAACAAATAAAATTAGAGCTAAATACAATTTAATTAAAAAATAAAATAAAATAATATAATTAGAAATATTACCTGATCTTTTAAATAGAGTACTGGACTTAAACCGATATCTTCGTAAGTGATTTTCTTTTTCTTTTTGTTGAAAAATGTCAATTGATATTTTCTTTTCCTAAACAAGTAGCTATATTATGTCCTAGAGCTTTGCATAACCCACAAGCATTCTAACGCTTTGATTACACCTCCTCTGTTTTTTTTTTTTTTTACTAGGATGTCCTTTTGTCTTTGAAATAGGAAGACAATGAACAAATTCTTCAACACTACAAATGATTTCCTCTTGACCTTGTTGAGTGGAAATTTGTTCTTCAAACTCCTGAACTTCTGTGATGCTTGATATTGCTAACTACAAGGGAAGTATTGAAGAAGAATTTCATCATAAGAAGAATCTTTATGCATAAACATGGTTAGTATGTGAAGACAAAGTATTTCCCAAAATTCAAAATGCTTACAACTACAACTGGCATCCTTTCCATCCCAACTAACGTTATGCTTTTTATTTTGATTTTTATAATGCATTACTATGAAAACATTATCATTATCTTGCTTTATCAAGTATTGAGTACATCTTTCAAATTTTTCTTGGAATTTATCAAAAGCAAACCTTATAAGGAAACGTTGAGCTTGATCTTGCAAAGGTGATATAGTCTTTAAAGTAAATATTTCATACTTTTGTAGAATCACATCATGCTCCTCTATATTCTTAATATCTTACACGGCTAAATCAATCTAAAAATTAATTAATGAAAATATTACAATAATATAAAAAGCATATTATTAATAATAATAACTTTATAAATAACTCCCTTAGTTTGAAAAGATCACTCAAACTTGCTTCAGAGCTAACAAATCTTTTCACAAATGCATTTATAATCTCTGATCTTCCAGTATTTATCATCCCTCCAAAAAAATGGTCACGAAGATATGCAAGAGTTCAGTATTGTCGAATTTGATATAATCCTTTTATGTGCTTATTATCTTGCAAGTTATACTTCAATATAATCTCATGTCATTGCTGTTCAAATCCTTCAATTGCTTCTAAGTTATACGGCTCAAAAAATCTGAATACCATTTTGAATATTTCTCACGAAGCAAAGCATTGGACCAACCACTAAATTTAGATGTAATGTGCCATATACAAAAGCGATGCTTAGCAGATGGAAATTCTTTTCAGATTGCTTCAGTCATCCATAAATCTTGATTAGTCAATATGCTCTTGGGTGGTTTTTTCATTAATAACTCAAAGGTCTAAAAATACAACAACAATAGGATAATTAGATTTACAATAAGATTATTAAAAATGAAAAAATACTTAGCATAATTATAAATAAAAAATAAAATAATACCCTTCATTAGCCAAAAAATGTTGTCATTGTCTCGTTGCGCAGAAGCACACATCCAAAGAGTATAGTCTTTCCATGATTATTGATTCCGATAAAAATACCAACCGGCATTTCATAGGCATTTATCTTATATGTGGTATCAAAGACAATGACATCACCATATTTTTTGTACCAATCAAAACAATGAGAAGGTGACCAAAAAAGATGCTCTAATTTTTTTCTGCATCCATGCTGTATGCATATTGAAACTTAGAGTTACACCTTTTAACTTCCTTACAGAGTTTCAAAAGATTGATTACATCATTTCTTGCAACTTGGTTTTTTGTTTTTCCAAAAAGATTGCTTATATCTTTTTTCAAAAGAATATTGCTACATAACCAACGTTAAGGAGCTATTACGGAGCCAATAATTAAGTTATCATCCAAAATTTATATGAGTTATCATCCGAAACTTATATATCCAAAATTAAGTTATCATCCAAAATTTATGAGTTATCATCCGTAACTATGTGTTGGCTCCCTATTGGTCATAATGTATTGGCTCCCTAATATTTTTCTTTTCAAAAATGAAGGATAACCATGTTTAATATTTTTCTCAAGTTCCAACACTCGTGTTGAAAGACCTGCTTCTTTAAGTAAGACAATACGCTTCTGATCTTCTTTAGAAATAATTTGATTAACAGGTAAAAACGAATCTTTAATGGTGCTAATACAGAGTGATTATACTCCGGAATGAATTTAGTAACCCGCCATTCACTTGAAAATATGTCACTGCACTTCTATAGAGAAATTCGCAGATGACCCTTGCATTCACATTTATAGGATTCTCTCTTTCTTTGCACTTTTGATGGGTCAATAACCTTCGTTGTTTTACCTTCACGATGATACAAAAAGTCACATCTATTAATCATACCATTAATTATGATGAATCTTACTTTTAGAATCGAAAATCCTTTCTGACTTGCATATTTTTTGTAGAAAATAAACGCTTCCTCTTCACTTAGAAAACTTTGACAAATAAAAGGTGTGAAATCATCTTCTTGAGCTGAAGTATTATTTTCTTCAACATCTAAATTGTGATTTGATCATTTTTTTCTTCATCATTCTCGGATATATTTTTTGAAGAATCATCCACAATTTTTCTAATTTTTGAGATATTATTTCATCGGCTAATGCATTGAAATCAAAATTAACCAAGTGTTTGGAAGCTTTATTACTGTTTTCATTGTTGTTCTCTTCAGCTACAATACAAAACATGACAAGTAAAAATATTACAAATAAAAATTCAAAAGTATAACATAGACATACAACATAATAATTAAAATTAAAGTAATAAAATTTTTTGAAAACATAAAAATTATTATTTACCAGAAATCATGGTTCCATTAAGCAAAGCATATAATAGAGAGGGTAAATGCATAGATAAATTCAGAAAGTACAAATAACAAGTTAAAAAATAATAAAAATTTCATTTCTTAATAAATAAAAATGATAAGAATCTCTACCTTTCAAAAAGTACTCTAGGCCATCTTTGATTTGCTTTATTTCCATATACGTTAATTGCAAATTGGGGAAATAGAGTGATAGAGAGTGAGTTGATAAATTGAGGAAATATAATGGAATAGAAAATTGTGGAACCTATGTACTACACTGCATTTTTTATTTTCTTGTGTTTATATATAAGAGAATGTCAAGAATATATAGAAAAAAAAAAATATATATATATATATATATATGAAGAGTCTCTTCTAATTTGGCGTTAATAGTTTTAGAAGGTAATTTTGGAAGAAAGTTTAGATTAGACAAAAATAAAAATATACTCTTAATTTTTAGGAGGGAGATTGGAATAGTAAAATTTTAAAGAGTAATTTAGGTATAATAAATGTAAAAGAGCCATATTAATTGAATGGGACCACATAACTATTAAATAACATAAGAATTTATAATTAATAAATCTAATAAATACTTCTTAACTAGTGTCCTTAGGACATAAGATAGCAAAACCCTTAATTAAATTATCTTATAAGTTATATTTATAAAATATTCTTTTTTAGTACTTTTTTCAAATTTAAAACTTCTATTTAATTTTTTGGTGTCCAAACTTTACCTACAATACTTTATTTTGTAAATAGATAATATCTATTTTAAATTATAATTTTGCTATATTATTATTATTACCCATCCAATAATATAATAATAAATTAAATTTTGGACATTTTAAATCAAATTTAAGATTTAAACCTTATAAAAAGAAAAAAGTCCAATTCGAAAAAAATCACATAAAACAAGAATGAATTGATCTCATTATTAAGCCTAATAAAATACGTAACAAATAATTAAATAACACACAATTTTCAAAACACAACATTTAACATTTAAAGAGTGAGGCAATCAGAAATACTTTAGTGTAATATGTCACTCAAACTTATGTAACTAATTAATTATTGATCATTAATTAGTTACATATATTCATTTATTTAAGAGTACCCACAATATTATAAGTTGAGTTTCTCTAGGCCATTATTTTATATACTTCCAATAATTAAAAGATTTAAAATAATGATTATTATCACAAAATTAGTTATTACGGTGAGATAAAATTTAACTTTATATATATATATATATATATATATATATTTTCAGAAATTTATATATAGTGAAAATTTGGGCATAAAGTGTTTTACGAAATTTTTAAACTTTTGTAAACACTGTATTGTGTCCAATAATCCAATTTTTAGAAAATGTATATCCTATATTATTTTACTTTTTTTTATGACATATCCTATATTATTATTATTATTATTATGGACCACTTGACCAACGTAGCGTAATACAAGCGCTAATGGGTGAAACAGTAAGATTTTGTCTTGTAGCGTGTCAGTTTATTTACTATTTTAACCCTTTATTTTTAAAGAAGATTACGTGAATGACCAGCTTCAATGTAATGGGTTAGTTAAATTCTTTCAGCCCATATTTGTTCCCTCGTTTTTTATTGTTTAATGATTTGTTTTTTTGG
The DNA here is from genome assembly GCA_036250425.1 of Stylosanthes scabra. Lineage (NCBI taxonomy): Eukaryota > Viridiplantae > Streptophyta > Magnoliopsida > Fabales > Fabaceae > Stylosanthes > Stylosanthes scabra. The sequence goes on along the minus strand of JASCZI010211647.1, from coordinate 44,751 downwards.
GGTAGACTATTGTTCAATGTTTTAATTTAGGGTTCTTGTTTTTTATGTCTTCACTGTTACTTCTCCTTGGCCTCCGCCAAAGTGCTCAATGAGAAGCTCCTTCTGAAGTTGTTTCAGCTGCGGGGAAGGACGCTTCCGATTGGGTGGTTTCAACACTGCACTTCCGTCTGTAGTTACTCATTTTACACCGTGAATTTGTCCTACGTTTTTACTAATAATCCAAGTGTTGGGGTTTCTCTTCACGAGTGTAATTAGGTTGCGGTGCTGCTTATTGCTAGTGAGTATTTCGTATATTGTGTGTTTAATTTCTCTTACTAAGTCTTAGTTTTGGTGCTTGGTGTCTCTTATACCATTTGATACGTTGTGTTCTTTTCTAGGGTTATAAATCTATTGGTTTTCCCCCTCTTGATTGTTTATTGAACTGGAGTGTTAGGTTTATTTAGATTTAATGAGTTTCTGTGCAACCACTCACATTGATTTAGCCAAAATGGTGTTGCTGAATTTTTGGATTTGAAGAGCAGTTTAGGCATGGCAGCTTTAAATTAAAACGTGGCAATTATTTGAAAATGCACTTATGAATTTGTGTGCTAAAAATGTTGTTGAAATGAATTTTTTTATGTTCTTTATTATGAAGTTGTTTCATTATTTTAGCACATATGCAACCTTATTTGTTTCTTTGCAACCACTCATCAGAGGTATAGCCAAAATGTTGTTGTAGAATTTTGTATCTGACTAGCAATTTAGGCATGGCAGATTAAAAAATAAAAATTGAAAATTTTTAGAATTTATACTTGAGGAATTTGTGTGCTAAAAATGTTGTTGAGATGAACTTATTATGTTCCTTGTTATGAAGTTGTTTTATTATTTTAGCTAATATGGAGCCTTTTTTTTGTTGCTTGCCACTATGACACAAAGAAGCTTTGTGCCTTTCCTACTAGTTATGTTAAAGATTTTTATGATCTGCCACATTTTACTATTTATTCATATTTAAATATTTAAGAGCAACAAGAAAATGATAATCAGTATATGATTGTTTTTCTGGTTTGACTATGTTATGAACTTCAAATAATCTCTATTAAACATAAGTAGGTACTCGTATTGAATCGTAGGATTTATATGACTGAATTAGTCAGTCCAAAAGATTTTGTTGTTGTTATTTATATGTGTGGTCCCTAAGAAGTTCTGTTCTTGACCTTTAGTGATCAATTACTATTTAATTGAAGCTGAATAAATGTCCCTCTCTCATTGCCAATGGATGATGTTAATTTTTATTTGATTTTATTTTGCAGATTTGTGATTTGGTTTTGACCGGTTATTATCTGTGATGGATATCTTGGAACCACCTGAACCGGATCGTGTGAACGGGTCCTCGAATTCGAATATGCAACACGAAGAGGATAATGTAGTCGAACTTGAGTTTCTGGTGAGTCAAATCTTACTGTAATTAGTAGTGTTTCCTCATTGTAGCAGTCCATTATTTTGTTATGTCATTGTTGATGTATTGAATTGGGGTTTATTATGTAGGAGGGTTCACTCGATGTCGCTATGGATGAAGGAGACCCAATGGAAGATGGTGATGGTCAAGAGGTGTCTCTGGATGCTAATGGTGCACAACAACCGTTGACATATACATTGGAGGAAGTTTTGAAAATGGAGGTCGAGAATCCAAAGGCGGTATTCGTTTTTATGAAGCCTGAAGGGATTTTCAATGTGTCACAGGAGGAAGCTAAGGAAAAAGGCCGGTGAAGTGGTACAATACACTTTTTTGTGTAACCGCGAAGGGTTTAGACAGAAGAAGTGGCTTGAGTTGGCTGACCGGAAGAGAGAGTATAGAACATAAAATTAGCAGACACAAAACTACGGGCCCTAAACAAATACTTCAAAAGTCTCCATCACTTTACCTCTATACACAAAATGAAATTTCCATGGAGTTAATCACGTTTATCCATGACATTCTCATAGAATCTAATTTCTTTATGACTCTCAAACATTTTTTCTATAGAAAAAAGAATGTAACTAAATTTTCTATTTTTATTTTGGTATTTAAAGTTTCTCTATTTAATCTGCCCAAGGAATGGAAGAATAAAGAAAAAGCCAACCAAAAAAAGATTTTTGGAATGATTCCTTATATCAATTTGATATTCTTGAATCTAATGGAATTGAGTTTGATCCAATAAGGAAGCTTATTCAATAAAACTCGCCAGAACAATTCCATAGCCCAACTAAACGGCCCAAAGAAATATGCAGCCGGCTTCGAACCGAATAAACACAAAACGGCTCAAGAGTCAAAGCCATGTTGGATTTTAGCCATGGAGAGCGGGAACGACTACCAAGGCAAACAATTTGGACCGGTCACTTGCCCCGCGTGAGTATTAAAGGCAAAGTTCCACCATAAATACCTTGAACAAATCACAATCGTTAGTAATAAATGATCCTCATTTTAACGGTCACAATTAGTGTCATACGGTATGATAGGCAAATGGCCTGTCATACTGGAAACGCACCCTATTATTATTATTACTACCGACAAAATTGAAGTTATCCTATTCTAGTTTCTTTATTTGCTTTTTTTAAAAAATAACTATAAATAATCATAATTTTATTAATTTTAGTTTATATTTATTAATTAATATTTAATTAAATTCATAATATTAAATATTATAAATATATAATTATGAATATTATTCTTATAAAATTAAATTAAATATAATAACATTAAATTATTAAAGCCTATTATAGGATAATTATCTAAATGATTATCAATATATGTCCTGTTCAAATAAATACTTTGATAAATTGTTTTAAAATAAATTTAAAATATAAGAATTTTTATTAAAATTAACCAAAAACAATGCTAAAGAGTTAATTAAATAAAAACTTCGGAGCAGGGGCGGAGGGTGGTGTTTGTCAGAGGAGGCACTGCCACCCGTGAAATCTTATGTTTCCTTTAACAAAATATTAAATATTGAAAAGTTGGCCTCACCTAAAATAAATAAAATTTTCTTTCTTAGTTTTTTTCTTTTTTGTTTGGGTTGGGTTCTCATTTTCTTTTTTTTATTACTTGATTGTGTTTTGTTTCTTTTTCTTTTTGGTCTACTTCTATTTATCTCTTTTCTAGCATGTATAATTTTTTTATTTCGTGATCAATGAGGATAAAAAACTCTAGGTTTTTAATGAAATAATAACATTCCTGTTTAGAATGCATATTAATTTAATTATTAAAATTACTTCTTTTGTCACCAAAAAATTAAAATTACTTCTTTCATGTTTTATTATTTTAGTATCTATATTGACTTTATATTTTATATGAGATAAGAAAAAAAACTAGCTATAATTATTATTTAAACAACTAAAATAAATTAAATCAGCTTTTATAATGTTTTTTCACTTTTTTATTATTTTATGATATTTAAATATTTTAGTATTTAATATTTTTAAATTTATGTAACATGTGATTTTTAATTTCGTAAAGAAAATATTTAAAAATTTTCATTTAATAATTTTTTTTAATACAAAAAAATAAAAGAATTTGGCCATCCCTATTAAAAAATTCTAGCTCTGCCCCTGCTTGGGAGTCTGCGACACTACTGCTCCTAAACAGTGATTGTGGGTCCCTTCAGTTCAGCTCCTTGAAAACAATGAGACAGGTGTCACCGCCATATCTCACCACGCGCCTGTCCTCATTGAAAGACACTCAATGTTTTATGATTTGTCAAATCAAAATAAATTTTTGATTTTTGTTTTATGATTTGTCAAGTCAAAATAAATTTTTTCTTATATGGTTTTCTTGTCAAGATACCTAGTTGACTAATTCCTTCAGAACACTATGTCATAGAATATGCTTGTTCCCATGTTGCAAATTATTTTTTATCCACTCTTCGGATGAATGAGCCATTGTGTATAGTAGATAAAATATTCCTTTCTCTTATTATAAACTTCTCACTTATCTTTTACTAAATTTTTATCCCTTTGAATGGTGTCTACTCACACCGCTTATCTTTCCGTTGATAAGAACACCATTTTTACTTCACTCATCATTCAATAAAGCATTTTTATGATTTTATTTAAAAAAAATATTTTTAGTTAAAAATACATTTTTCAAGTAGCAACAAAAAAATAGTATTCATGTTGTTTCTCACCCCAACTACCAAATTCCAAAATAAAAATGCATATTCAAATTGATAGTAAGAGAGGCATGACAAAAAAAAAGGTTCGAAGAGAGAAAGAAACAAAAGCATGATACCCATAATATTAGAAGGGCTTCGTAAACTTTCTATTAAAGAGGAGGTTGGGCAAAAAATAGTGACAACCATAGCTATTTCTTTTATTCCATTCTTATATATGGATTTGGTTTTTTGTTTTCGAATTCGTATTATAATAGATCTCTTCTTGAATGGAAAAAATTAAACTCTACGCGTTCAAGATCTTTAAATTGAATCCATACAAATACATTTATGTCAACAAATAAAATAGTGCATACAAAAATACAACAAAGGAAAATGTGATAGCTTAGCAAATGCAATATGTTAACATATTCTAAAATATATAACTTCTAAACTTCTAAATGTCTGTCTTCTTTCCTAGCAGAAAAATGCTAAGTATAATGCACTCAACAAAGCAACCTTCCTGTTGAGAATAACAAAAAAAGATTAAAATATAACAACAAAAATTCATGGCTTGGTATAGCATATCCATCAAAAAGAGCAAAACAGTTCATAATAAATTGTACAAATCTCACTGTAACAATTACATTAAGAGCCCAATTTCTATAACATACGTTAATTCATTTATCTTTACATTCAAACGTACAATTGTGTGCTCCTGTAATTCTAGTGTTGAAAAATATGTAGCTCATAATAGAATGTATTCCAGATAAAATAAAATTAGAATTGAAATATAACCAAAATACAGGGCATTCAAGAATTATTAGAACTACATAATCATGCCATGGCAAGAAGATTAACATGCCTTTTAAACTACATATACATAACCAAAAAATCAAATCTAATAAAAATAAATTTAATATCCTTAATCTATCTTTTATAAACGAATGATAAAACTTAAAAAATACACAGATATAGAAAGGAAGGGCGAGAAGGGGAAGGATAAATCTAACAAGAGATACTTAAAGAGCGTACCTTTGTGAATGTTGGCCATTGAATGAGTGTGGCGGCACCAGTTAATTTCTTTTAAAAAAGAAGAGAGGTGCAAGAAATGAGATTATGAAAGAAGAAGGTGGAGTAAGGGTTTTTTATTTTTTTCTTTTGTCTTGTTACAGGATCTAGAACACAGTCCACTCTTAGTAGGGTTTTGATTTTTTAATGGGTATTTTTCGTTAATTGCTTCAACAAGAATTACAATGGTTTAGCAAAGTGAACATGCTGTAACGTGTCAAAGGTCGTTATTAACTCTAATATTTTTTGTTTGCCATTTTTTTGGGTTGCTTTGTTATATAGTTATATAAGAAATACAGGCTGGAGTGATAAAGAGATTTGAAGTTATGATTTAGTTTAAAATTGACTACATTAGTGGATATTTTGCATTATATAGTTAGAACCTTAAGTAGAGGTTCAATTCTTAACATGGTAATTTTGCTATATGTGCGTGTGTATAGTCCATGTAGACCATGAAACCTATAAATTTGTATTATTTGGTCTATGTTCTTATGAATATTAATGAAGTAGCTTTTCCATCCCATGTCGTTAGTGAATTTACAAAGTCCACAGAATATATATGTTCTGGTGGGTCACTATGTGCACATATATGTTTTAGGGACATGATAATTATGTTTCTTATTATCTTCTGGTGGGTCACTATGTGCATATATATGTTCTCGGCCCATGTCATGCATATTATGTTTTAATTAGAAACCTGAGTTACACATGGCTTTAATGGTGATTCAGATTTTATCACATATTCTCTTACTTTTTAAGGTTGAAAAATGCCAAGGAAATGGAGATTTTCGAAACCATCTGAAGCCGAACCAAATGCTGAGGAACCAACGGAAGACAACACAGTACACCCTTAATTTCATGCCTTCTTATTTTAGGTAACTTTATATAGCGGTTTTGGTAATATACTCTGATTTCATTATGTGTCCAAGTTGGAAAATTGTAGAAGACGTGCCACTTATCAGGAGCTCCCTCAGAGCATGTTTCTCATCCGGAATCTTCTTCCGATAGTGGTGCTCACGCAAGGCATTCGGATATCCGCCCATTTCGTCCACCACGTGATAAAGCTTCTTCCGATCCGTCAGATAGCGTTGAACACCGTCACCCTCCCGAGAGATGTCCAATTCATATGAATCAAGATGTAGTGGATAACATAGACACAGAGGATAAAGACTGTGTCCTAGATGCTGATGAGATGGAATCATTTGATGACGATATCAATAATCTGTTTGCAAACCACGATGCAGAAGAGCAAAACAAGGGTAAAAAGCGCAAGGATATCGATTGGTGGGACGTCGAAGTGATCGGTGCGTTTTTTCTTCCCTACATTTCTAGATTCTTTCAATAATGTATTTACCTTTTTATGGTCCTCCGGTGAGAAACGAGTACTGCATTACTAATAGTGTGTTTTTTTAAAAAATAAAGGATGGGGTTATAAGACCGTTGAAACAAATTGTGTTTGAGGCTGTTACTATCCCTCCAGGTAGGAAAATTGTTCTAAAGTTTAACGAGTCACACCAAGTACTAGCTGACGGAGGCGGCTTATTGAGTGGTTATTTGGGGGGATTAGGTGCAGACTTCAAGAAATTTCCAATAAGTTTGAAGAGTTGGCACAAAATGAAAAAATATAAGGAATCCGTATACAACGACTTTATCAAGGTAGATTAATGATTTTTATCTTGAAATGAAAAAAGTTTGGAATTCTAAAAGTCATTGAAATTTTTGTGCAGCGGACCTTTCATTTTGAAGACTCGAAAGGTAAAATCAAGAAGGATATCCTAAAAAGGTTGGAAAAGCTTTGGAAAGACAGTAGATCGAACCTGCTTCACACTTTTGATGATGATGACACAAAGTCTATAGATGAAAATGTCAAGAAACATAAGCCTCGTGGAGTGGATCCAGAACATTGGAGATTTTTCTTCAAGTACCGGTTGAGTGAAGAAACGCAGGTAATCATCATTTGACTTGGATTCTCATATGAATTAAATTAATTTCTTTTACACTAGTAGTAGGTAAAAAAATAGCTAATGTGTCAGTATAATTAAGAAAATGTAATGCACACTTCAAAGACCAACATGATTACTAGTTCATTCTACTACAGAACGACCATTTTTTTTGTAATGTCCATGTTTTAGCATCAGTTAGAAATTGAAATAGGTATTTACATAGTTTTTATTTATACTTCCAACACCTATTGATTTGCTTATGTTATATTTCGGTTGGTGACTGAATTGTTCCAAAATGTGTTTGTAATTCCTATTTATGATGGTACATTACAAAAAGTGTAAGAAAAACATAGAGAATCGTTCCAAACAGGTGCATACACATACAGGGAGATCAATGACATTGGCTCGACGAAGGGAAGAGGAGGTATGTAACGTTTTGATCCATACACCATTTTCACATGCTCCATTAACATGTTTTTCTTTGTATATCTAATTTATCTCCTGTTAATTATTTGAACTAAACTCCTGCCTAGCTAAGTACTACTGGTTCTTGTAGCTACAGTATTTTTTTTTTCTTTCTAAGTTGGTTGATTTCATGTTTGCTGCTTATTAATTTATGTTTGCACGCAAGGGAAAAAATTTAGCAGAGGGGAGATTTGGACCATGACGCATAAGAAAAGGGATGGCTCATACATTCATGAAGATGCACGGACTGTTGCTATAAGTATTATGTACCAGATACCCAAATTTAGAATTTTTTATTCATGTTGGTCTTGTTTAATATATAATCTTGTAACTGTTGATTTTTTCAGGAAGCAATTCAAGTGATTGAGAGTTGTGATCAATCAACCAATGAGTTATCCCAGAATGACTCGCTTGCGCAAGTACTCAGAAAGGAACACCTAGGATGTGTTCGTGGTATGGGTGCCAGACCGTGCCCTACTCAGATCATTAAGCATGGCACACAACATACTAGTTTTGCGTCTTATGTTGATGTAGATGAGTACAAGAGAGAGATTGTTGAGTTGAAAGCAGAGGCTGCCGAAGAAAAGAAGAAGAGACAATCGATGGAACATATTGTGAGATACCTACTCCAGTAGCAAGGAGATAATTTACCTTCGAACATTGCTGCAGAGATGAACTTCTTGGGTAGTGGACCTTCTTCTACTGATACCCAAGACCTCCACGGGCCGCCATGATTTTCAAGAAAACACAACTTATTAACTATCCTTTGGTTTTAGTTTTTTTTTTTTTTTTTTTTTTGTGATTTGGTAATATGACGACTTTTAGTTTTTAACTACTATTTGTTATACTTTCACTAGTATTTTATCATTGTTTTTTGTGTGATAAATTTAACTAGCTACTTATAGATGGTTTTTATCACAATTCGGATATGTTCTTTGATTTCCATCTTTGAGTTTGCATTGTTAAATTGATAGTTAATAATCACATTGATTTAATAGGTATTCAAATATAAAATTGAAAAAGAAAAAAAAGCTAAATAATCAATTTTCTTATAAAAAAAATCGTAGTTTAGCGGTGGTTTTAAAACCATATTAAAATCGCTGCAAAAAACTAATCAAACTGGACAATAATAAAGCCACCGCTGAATACCAAGAGTTCAAATTGGTGATCTGGTTTAAAATCGCCGCTAATCAAAAATTGATTTAACGACGGTTGTTTCGGCGGTTTTTTAAACCGCCACTAAACTGTTTACCAGCATCCATATAGGCGGCGGTTTTAAAATCATTGGTAACTGTTTCGTGGCGGCGCCGCGATCTGACGGAATCCTTGTAGTGTGTATTATATTCAATTTTAATATGTTTGTGTTATTTTTTTAACATTTTTCTTTAGAAATTAATATTTATGGATACTACGGATACCCGCCAACCCCTTAAGAATTTATCGTAGGTGAATTTATCCAATTTTTTTAGCCAAAATAAAATATTGTGTAGAAGCACTTAAGAGTCATTTTTTTTCCTTTTCAAAATTCATAATTTTTATGATATTTTTTAAAAAACAAAAAGTTTTTTTTCATAATATTTTGTAAAGACAAAATATCATTTAATGATATAGGATGAATTTTTGTAAAGTCTAACATTGATTGGAGAGGAGAATGAAGCATGTCTTATAGGGGTGTGAATATTTCTCCTTTTTCACACATTTTGATGGGTGAGTGTAGGGGACTTTACCATCATCCATACCATAAAAAAAAAAAAACCGTGAATCAGAGTGAGTGTGGGGACCCACAAAGGGGTCAACATCCCTAATTGACAAAGTAAACAATATCCACAATTAGGCTGTCAAGGATGTTATAAAGGGTATCAGAGCCAGGGCTTGGATTAATTTGCGAACGATGGCGTTGTGCCTTCCATAGGGGTGGAATATAAAGTTCTACATCGATTGGAGTGGGGAATACACATACCTTATAAAGGTGTGGATACATTTCCCTTGTGGACGCGTTTTGATGGGTGAGTCTAACAAAATCGTGCATTAGGGAGAATGTAGGGGACTCACAGAGGGATTAGCATCCCTACCTAACAAAGAGGACAATATCCACAAGTAGGCGATCAGGGATGTTACAATTTAAGCCAATCTTAACTAAACAAGTATTTTTTACTTTTTTACTACTTCTTATAGAATTTATATTTATTCGCCTATAGTATTTATACCTGTGTTGAATTCTCCTCATAACTATGGAGGAGTTTTATCCATTATTTACCAAGTTTAAAATAAATCTTAACAAATCTAAAAAAAATACCCAACTCTTTCTTTCCAACATCGAGCGCTTAATACACACACAAACACATACAAAATCCTCTTTTAATTGTGTATAAAATCTCAAATCACAGATATGTCGACTCTAATTACACTTTGAAGTAATTACAATTTCAAGAATCAAGAAAAAGTTACACATTTTCCTTAAAATTTGTAATACTCTTGGAAGAGTGTATAAATAGAATTAAAACGGTGTAAATTTAACTTTGTGTATCTATTAAATTTGTATAAGATCAATTTGTAAATATGTAAAAAATGGTATAAATCAATAGAAAAATTTAAAAATGTGTTTGGTTGTTATATGGTTTCATTGCCTCTACATATAGCCATCTCAAACCTTATGCTCGATATAAAATAAATGGAAAAGAAGCACTAAGTTAAGACTAGCTATTAAAAGATTTTATGTCATAAAAACAATCTATTCTTTTACCAAACATTTGATTGTTTACTTAACATTTTAGCAATAATTTTAATTTTTGGATCAAATAATCAATTGTCTCGTCAAACAATCGATTGTCAAAAAATAGATTGTTCAACTAACTTTTACAAAAAAATATTAAACAAATAGTACCAAAGAATCGATTTTCTTACTAGAAAAATTAATCAACCATCCTATCTAGCAAATAATTGATTCTTTCACTAATACAATTAATAGTGATAATCACTAATTCTTCCACTTAAAGAATCAAATAATCTAGCATCTGAAAAGTGCTTGGCTCCAATAAAACAATTCAATAATCGATTTTCGTACAAAATAGTCAATTCTTTCCCCTCATTTATGATGTTCTCTATGTTTTGAAAACGTTTAGCCTACTATTTTACAAAACTTTTGTTTAGGAATTGATTTGGAATATGTTTTTGTGAAAACATATACTTTCAAAAACATTTTATCACGTTAATGAGAGATATTTAAGTTCATAACAATAATTGTTCAAGTCCTATACAATAAACATTTCAGTATTTCAATCTTGGATTTAGCTTTTTTTTTTTCTTTGGTGTTGCATGATCTTTTATTTTCAAAACAAAATTGTATATATTATAAATTAAAGAGGATTGTCCAAGATATCCAAAAATGCCAAGAGCATGTAGCTAATTTTGCTAAAAAGTACACTACTTTCTTTCTATGAATATCTTATCCTATTGAATATTTCAATTCATTTTTCTATATCTATATATTTTTTTATATTAAATTGATAGATTTTGGAAGTTGAATTCGATCCCTATTTTTTTTCAATTTGTTTTTAAGTTTTCATTTGAAAAAAAAAAGTTTGACTCCTCCCTCCCTATAATGTCTTCGTTTTCTTTA
>JASCZI010211647.1:14091-24714 GCA_036250425.1 Stylosanthes scabra | reverse complement strand
GGGTTGATGCTTTTCTCAGCAGCGACCAGAACCGTTGTGCTAGCAAGCTTCTTGCTGCTTACACAGATGGAGATGTCGAAGAAATCAAACGTGTTGCTCAGTCAAGCGCTATTTCACATCTTGACAATGTGGTAGGTGATATTGTTGTCGTGATCCAACTTTCTAAATTGTTTGAAAGTGGTACATATGGTTTTCATATTTAACACACCCCTCCCATGAGAACCCCTTTCCCAATCTCTCGAGAACATGAAACTCCCTTATTTGGATGCTGTAGATGTTCATTTTGTATTTTCACATATAAGACAGTTCAAATTAAAATTGTTTTTTAATGTGAGGTTACCATGTGGGCACAATCTTGCTATAGAAATAAGAGACAATGCCATACCACAAGTTATGTTATTTAAGTATCATGGTTCCATTATACAAATTGATGGGGAGATAGATGGATATGTGAATTATGGGGTTCAAGCTGTGGTCAAAATGGAGAAGTGCCTCAATATTTATCGATGATATAAGAGTACCACAAAAGTTTTTGAGTAAATTTTATTGAACAGTTATTAGACCAACAATGTTGTATGATATTAAACTTTTTAGGGTGGAGATGATAATGCTTAGATGGATTAGTTAACACACTAGATAGAATTAAGAATGAAGACATTAAGGATAGTTGGGGTAACATCAATCATTTAGAACACAGTCAAATCTCATCTTAGGTGCTTTGAACCTATTCATTGAATGTGCTTCAGCTTGCCTAAAAGCTCTTATTCAACCAGACTAGGATTTCAGTATTCCACAAACCTTATTAATCTTGTGCAGTGAGGGAACCCCATACTTTGTGCAGTTGATTTTCTCATGTCATTACCAGTCTTATTCAATGGCTTCCTCTTTGATTACACCCTATTACTGCTGAACATCGATTGTGAACCTTGTTGACATGGTTAAAATATATTCTGCAGATCATTAAGATTGCAAGGAAACTCCCAACAGGCGATGTGAGCGGATTAAAGGCCGAAACTGTGGAAGGGGAAGGAGAAGTACTTGATGAAAATGATCTGACATAAACATCTAATAGACTAATAGCTTTTTAAAATAAATAAATAAATATTATTATTATTATAACCTATGTCTATTTGTAGAAGAGATGAAGAACCCCATTTATTTGTTCTTTTGTTTGATAAATACATCATATTGTGGAAATTGACTATGTTGATCACTTGTCAATAACCTAGTCTTTTCTATTTGATCACTAAATATTTTACACAATCAACCAATGGATTATAGTTTTGGTAAATTTCGTAATCACTGGGGAATTATTTATTAGAAACCCCAAAAGCTGGGTTCATATGGAATCTGAAGTTTGTGTGAAACTCGATGAAAGTATATTTTGTAAGATGTTATCACTTATCACGTTATGATATAATCATATTGAGCTTGAATATTGGGCGTTCAAGTTTGGTTTAATATCAATCCAACTAGTTTAGTAGATGTTTAATATTTCTACTCATTAGGATGAAGAGTAAACTCTCACTTTGATTCTAAAAATTTATTTTGGTTAATATTGTTCAGTTGCAATTTTTTTTTAGAGTAGTGATATGGAATCAACATTAGGGAGCCAATAAGTTCAATTAGACGTTATTATCCAAAATTAAAAAAAAAATATTATCCGAAACATATACAAGTTATGATCCGAAACAAAATACAATTATCATATGTAACTCTAAATTCTCACCAACACAATTATCATCCGAAACAGATTCAAGTTATTATCTAAAATATAATACAATTATCATTTGTAACCTCACCACCACCACCGCCTAACCTTAACCTCACCACCACTACCATTACCACAGGACAAGGACGCGCACGAAGAAGAAGAAGGAGAAGAAACAGGACACAGACGCACGAAGAAGCAGCAGCGGCCGGGATCGCGTGAAGAGGAGGGAGAAGAAGAGACGGTTCTGATGGAGTTCGAATAGATCAGCGTTGTGCTCTGCCGCTGTCGGATGTTGAGGTGGAAGAAGCGGCGGTGATGCAATGACACTGCGGTGGAGGGAGGAAGGAAGAGAGAGAGGAGATCGCGACGAAGAAGAGAAAGCAGAAGAGGCGGCGGCGAAGTGAGGTGTGCTGAGCGACGAGGGTGACGCGGTGGCGGCACAGTGGCAACTCGGTGGAGGGAGGAAATAAGAGAGAGAGGGGATAAGATTTCTGTGGAAAAAAATGATATAGGATTTTATTTGTTTCCATTGGCCTCCAATTATATTTGCCCCTATATATTTATTTTTATTTACAATTGAAGTTTTCAATTATGCAAATTATAGAATAAATTGTCTGTTCGGATTTGAGTGACAAATCTATCTCTCATTATTTTTATTTTTTTTATTAGACAAATTCGTTTCTTAATGTGGCAATAAGTCATGGATTTTTTATTTTTTTAAATAAAAAAATTTGAAAATTACGATTATAAGCAGGCTAAAAAAGTTACAAAAATGGGTAGTGGAAAATCAAATCGGGTCATGCCCATTTTTTTCTTTTTTCTTTTTATATTTTAAACGATATATTTTTTGAGTTTCTCTAAAAATAAATTATGACCCTGCTTGAACCCTGATCATTCTCCCTTTCACTGTCACAACACCAACCTCCACTCCTAAAGTCCAACGGTCCAACCTTCCACTCACTCACTCACTCCTTTTAGGCTTGTAATCGTTCCCCTCTGCATTTGCTCGCTTTTGGTTAGCTCTTAGCTATCACCACTACTTTTCCTTTTTATCTAATTAACTTTGTAATTAGTTTAGGCATTAGATAACTAATTAGGACAATTCTAAGAGGAAGAGATTTTATCATGGATATGATGAATAGTTGTACTACTTTTATTTTAAAAATTAATAAAAAGAAAAAATAAAATAAAATACTTTACAAGATTAAAATCCAACCATTCATCAAACGAAATTTTCATATCTTTATCATTCTCCTCTTCGTCATAGTATCCACCAATTAAATATTAGATAATTGGTTGATTTAGTTTTTTGTTTTTGCTAGAATGTTTAAGATGTCTTCATCACAAGTGAGCTCAAGTAGAAACACTACCATCTCAAAAACAATTATCAACTCCTGATGCATCATTCTCATTCTCAACCCAAAGAATTTATTTAAATAAGTTGTTGAGAAATCTAGGAAAAAAAAAAATATTTTTGTTGTGCATATATTGACTTATTGGAAGGACAAAAGAAGATTGCCTTATTGGTTTATTTTAAACCTTATTTGCACTCTGGTTAATTAAATAAATCTTGACTTGGTTTATTATATTTTATATTAGTTTCTATTTTTAAAACAATTTTTTAAAAGACTTACATTTTGATTATTTTCTACGTTATTCATATGGAATACATATTAAAATCGTCATATGCCCACTAGTAATTAGACCTCACATATTAGCCTAGGAGATGGAATTTTACCATATATATATACATTAACATCTATATAAGATATTAATTTCCTTTTTGGTTACTCTGGTGCTGACTTCCTACTATCTCCTGTGGTCTTATCACCCCGGGAGAATGTTGGACGCAAGAATATCAGTGAAACTCATTGGGAACAACTGAGAAGGATCTTAGCTCCCGGTGACCAGCTTTGCGGGACCCAGGTACAGCACACACCATCGGGAGAGGTCTAGCTCCGCAAGCAAGTTCATCTTTTCGGGTTCAGGATGAGGAATGAAAGACGTTCAGTTAGCTTTTTTTTCTTATTCAATTCATTAAAAATAAGAAATAGCAAAATCGGCAAAATCTACATTAGCTGCTGAAGTTGAATCGGACTCAGAAGTAGGAGACGGGCTCGAAGGTTTGTTGAGCTGAGGTCTCGAAGATGCGGGAAAGGCGGGGAATGCCCCTTATCCTTAATTTAATCTTGCCTGAATTTGTCAGTATTCTTACGTATACGAACCTTTTTCTTCAGTTGCTCCCAATCAGTTCGGTCTCTACTTCAAGTGGCTCCTCGCGCCTTGCTTGATGAGCTATAACTCATATGACATTACATTTTTTCTTATGGTAATAGGTTAATTTAAATATTAAAAAAAAATAGAAAAGAAGGAAAATGGATTTGTCATTTTAAATCTTGAGAATTGTTTTACCCTTTTAATTTGCATGGTTAGGGAGTTAAATGATATAGAAAAGAAGAGTACCTTCCTTGTACATATATATAAACATAACAAGTTATACGTAATCCGTTGAGGGAACACCCAACACCATCACTCTCAACTCAAAATCGCTCTGTTGAGAACACCTTCCCTCCATTTGTTTTGGTTACCCCTTCTCCAAGAAATCCAAGAACTCAAAGAAACAAAGAAGAAAGCCATTTTCACTAAATGTCCCATGATCATGGGAGGAACCAACCACATCCTCCTCCTTTTCCTCTTCCTCTTCCAAACCACCCTCAACGCAGCAGCTTCCACCGCACCACCATCACCATCACCGACGCCGTCCCCATCCATAACACCACCCCTCTGCTATTTTGCGTCACCACCCGCACCATACGCATCGTCTCTTCCCCCGAAACCCTCGTCATCAACGGCAGTATCACCGCCACCACCACCACCACCAACAACAACAACAACACACCCACCGTCATCACCATCACCGTCAGCAGCAGCAGCACCACCACCACCACCGGCACTGCCGCCACAGCTGAACAACGTAATAGACGCATTGATCGGAGCGGGTGACTTCAGCATATGGGTGAACATTCTCTCAATGTCAAACCCTAACGTGCTCCCAATCAGCGCCACACTCTTCATTCCACAAGACGCAACATTGAACCTCAACGCCAACGGTGTTCCTCTTATGGTAGACCCTTTTCTTTTTCCCTACCACGTGGTCCCGCAACGCCTCACCTTCTCCGACCTCCTCCTCTTCCGCCGCAACGCCCGCCTCCCAACCCTCCTTCCCGGAAAGTCCATCTCCGTCACCGACGACTCCGCCACCAACTTCTCCCTCGACGGCACTCCGATCACCAACCCTGACATCTACAAAACCACCTCCATCGCCGTCCACGGCGTCGCCGGTGTACTCGACTACTCCCTCTACGGCAACGGTATCCCCCCGTCGCCTCCTCCACCTCCTGCTGTTTATTCTCCGCCGCCGGACGACGCCGTCATGCCGCCGTTCTTGTCGACTGGGGAGATGTCTGGCTATGGTGGTTCTCCACGTGCGTCTCTATGGTGCACCCTCGTCCACGTGGCAATCTTGGATCTCGTTATTCAAGAACTCGTCTTTCTTCTTCTGCATTGAGCAAGTTTGTTTCTTCTAATTTTTCTTGATTTGATTAAAGTGGAAGTTAACCATAGTTTGTTGTTGTATACTATTTTTTCATTCTGAGATTTTTCGTTACGGAAATTTTATTAGGATGATGAGTTTTTCTGTTTTTGTTAGGTCAACGATTTTGAGTTTGATTAGAATGGAGCCTTAGCTCAAATTTTTCATTGTAATTGAACAAATATGGAATAATGCATACAAGTTTCGTTTTTCTTTTTCTTTTAAACTTCAGTATGATTCTGGTTTCTTATTTTATTCTTTCTCTATTTTTTTTCTTCCCTCCTCTGATTCTTTTTAGGGAGTGATTTCGAATTGTTGTTGTGTCATATTATGCAAATTATTGTGATAATTTCAATAGCATGTTTCAAGTTGGTAATATGTAACGAAATTCGTTCACATAAAATTACTTTGGATTCGGAAAATTATTTCTGGAGATAAAAGATTATCTCAATTCATGAGCATGATTCTAAATTTCTAACTGAAAAAGTTTTGAACATAAAGTATGCATGGTCAAGTTTTTATTTATAGTCAATCAATCAAATTATTATTAAAGGATTTCTGTTATTACTTATTAATGTGAAATCATACGGTACCTGAGCTTAATATAGCCTCGTTCATAACGATCCCAACCAAAGCTATTCTTAATTTTTTTTTTTTTTTACTAAGCTATTCTTAATTTTTATGTATGGTAAAACTTAAACTTAAACTTGTTTTTACATTTTATTCCATGAAAAAGACTAGCGAGTCAATACATTACGATCAATAGGGAGCCAACACATAGTTACGAATAATAATTTATATAAATTTTAGATGATAATTTAATTATTAGCTCCCTAATGACTACCTAATATTGGATCCGTAGCATTATTCATATTCCATATATCCTCAAATTTTGCTGCGGATTGATCGGCAAAAAATCGAGTTAAAGAAAATATTTTTATGTCGACATGAATAGTCTGAAGGTGCCTTGAAGAAGATTGGCAAAAATTCGGGTTAAGGAAAATATTTTTATGTCGACTTGAATAGTCTGAAGTTGCCTTGAAGAAGTTTCTGCACCATGATGTTGCTGCTGTGTTTTAAAGGGGCGGTCTCCTTTTCTTGTGCCTTTAGGCTTATAATTTTTTTTTTCGGACAAAAAAAATCAACAAACTTCACCTTTTTTTTTTAGTTTTTTCTACTAAAATTGTTAGTTTAGGATTAAGCTTGGTACAAAAACAAAAGTTTAGGATTAAGCTAATATATGATATATTTTTTTTTTTTTTGTCTAGCTATTATATGATATAAATACACATATTAAAATTACAAATTAATAAATAAGAAAAGATGTAAAATGTAAATTTTTAATGCATTTATAAAACAGTAATGCTACACATCCAAACATTTACCCAACCAAGTCCAACCAAGTAAATTTTCCTCACTCTCACCCATTATACGTGCGGGACTCTCCCCAAAGTTCAAAATGCGCTTCTTCTTCTTCTTCTCCTCCTCCTCCTCCTCCTCCTCCTCCTCTGTTATTACAGCACCACCGTTGTCGTTACTACAGCCGCTACCATCGTCATTGCAGCCGTTGCCGTCGCCGTCACCATCGCCGTCATCCTCTTCCTCCTCCTCCTCCTCCTCCTCCTTCATTGTTGTTGATGTTGGTGTTGTTGCTGTCATTGTTGGTGGTGTTGCTGTTATTGTTGGTAGTGTTCCTGTTATTGTTGATGTTGTTGACGAAAAACTGAATTGGTTATTTTTGAAAAATAGAAACGGATTTTGAAGACAAGCAGAAACAAATTTAGAACAAAAACATAAATGAATTTGGTATAAAAAAACTGAATTGGATATTCAAGAAAACAGAAACGAATTTTGAATAGAAACAGAAATGGATTTTGAATGAAATAGAAACAGATTTGGAATTAAAAACAGAATTGGATTTTCATAAAATGGAAACGAATTTTGAATGAAAGTAGAAACAGATTTTCTTTTACACCTAGGCGTGATTTTGGTGATGAACCCAGGCGTGGTCTTGTTTAGCTTAAACAGAAACAGATTTTGAAGGAAAATAGAAACGGATTGTAATATATAAAAACTGAATTGGATTTTCATGAAAATAGAAACGAATTTTGAATGAAAGTAGAAACGGATTTTTGAATTATTGGAAGTTACCACTCAAATGTACTCCATCTTCCTGCTACTGCTGCTACACCTCTTCCCCCTCATAGCACCTCTTCCCCCTCATGTTTACGTGGTTTTGATCTTTTTCTTCCATTCTCAACGAAGCAATGACGAAGAACGAATGTGAAAAAAAACTCACAAATGATGGGGACGAATTACGGCAGTTACGCAACGAAAGAGAAGAAGAAAGTAGATCCGAAAACGTTGAGCTGATAAAGAAGGAAGGCGTTGATCTCGTTTCTGTTATGAAATCCTAATTGATTGCGAAGTTTTAAAAAACAAACCTAGCCATTAATTAGAGGCGCGTTGAGGTGAGCTACTTGGTTAGACTTGGTTGGTTAAAATGCTTGGTTGTGTATAATTATTCTTTACTAAAATATAAAATTAAAAACTACTATTAATAATAATCTTAGCATGTACTTACGAAAAGAAAAAGACTAGGGAGCCAATACATTATAACCAATATGGACACATAGTTACGAATGATAATTCATATAAATTTTGGATGATAACTTAATCTTGGATATATGAGTTACGGATGATAATTCATAAATTTTGAATAATAACTTAATTATTGACTCCCTAACGTTAGTTTCGTAGCATTATTCTTATAATAAACCCTAAAGTTTATTAAAAAAAAATTAACTCAAATGGTACATTGAACAAGAAGCTTTGGTAAAAAAAAATAAGTTGCAAAGGTGAGTAAAATACACGTACCACATTGCTAGTCCCCAATAAAACAATGCATCAATGCCCAAACCCTTGAAATTTTTCATATTGAATTTGATTTTTTGTTTTCCCTTTCTTTCTGGTGGTTTGATTGAAGGAGCCACCACCACTAAGGAACAACGCAAGAAGCATTAGCATAGTGAATATGACATGTGACCATGCAATTTCTCTCTCCTTATCTATATTATTATCATTATTGTAACATCAGCATTTGTATTTGTGTGTATATATACAGGATCCATGAGAGATAATTGGACTAAATATTTAACCTAAATCTAGTAGCAGCTAAAGTTCTAAACCTTAAAAATAAAAAAAAAAATAAAATAAAAAAAAGAAAGTAAAATACTTTCTAATGAAAGATTGGTCAATGGCATTTATCTGTCTATAATCTGGTCATTGATTGTGGGCAAAAGTAGCAAAATTTTATCTTGTGCTTCACCCAGCAACTTCAGCCTAATTGATCTCTTAAAGAATGGACCTACCCTAGCGACTAAATTGAAATGACTATCCCAAGAGTCAGAAAGAACTGAAACCTTATTTTGTTTTATCTACCAGCTTTATTTATCTCCTCCATTAGGACTAAGAATGTCATTCTCCACTGCGAACACAACGCGTCCGAGCTGAATAACTTATGTATCGCGCTTAACTCATCAGAACTTGCCCTTTTTAGCAATCCCTGTAATATCAATTGCTTCTCTCCAAGGGAATGACAACTTCCACCTATGTCATCATCTTCCTGCTTAATTAAATTGATGCCAAAAACTTTGGTATTGCCATTACCTGAAGAACTGCCTGAACCATCTTTGAACTTTTTAATCGCGCCATCCAATGATGTGAGGTCAGTGAGGACACATCTGTGGTTCCAGTACTCATCAAACTGATGAGTGACATCTTGAGCTTCAATGGCCTGATAAAGGTTGTCAAAATGAAATACATCAGAAGTGAACACTTAATTCCAGGGAAACATAGTAAAGGAGCCATAAAAAGAAATACGGGAGCTTGGTGCACAAGCGTCCTGCGTTAACACAGGGTCCAGGGAAGGGCCGCACCAAAGGGTGTAGTGTAGGCAGCCTAACCTGATAATTACATCAGTGGCTGATTCCACAGCTTGTCTAAAATTAAAAATTTTATTAGATCACACTCATATTGGTTCAACAGTCCTTTAAACTACTTCCATGATAAGCTAACTATGTCAATATAGTTCAGCAGAATATGGTAGATTCAAATAACGTGACATAATTCTGACGCAGAGAAGATATCCAATAATATTACTTTGTTAAAATAGCGGCAAATATATTAAAAATTCATGTGTTCACATTACCTGAATAACAGATGGCAAATGGAAGCCAAACATTCTATGACCATTGATGCTTTTCAAAAGCTCCATGGGAGGAAGTTCTAGTTCACCTAGACTCCTTCGCCTTATGATTTCATCATGTAGTCTCTTTAGAATTGATTCCCAGCACTTGTCTGCCGTGGTATCAGTGAAAACCTCATTGGGATCTTCCATGGTAACCTAAAATATATTCATAACGTAATAAGAAAGAACATAAAATGTAAAACAAGTCAAAGCATTCTCCCTAATGCATTATTTCCTAATTATATCTTGTCAAGTATGCCCACTTGTCTAGCATAATCTTTGCAAATTTGATCTTTTATCTCTTGTTAGCTTTTCACTGCCAAACATTCATTTTGTTCCTCGATCATTGAATTCTAGGTCCAACTATTTTTTCAATATCGTCTTCAGAACTTCTATTTACCTAAATCAAATTCTATGATAAAAATGAAAAATCACGCTCTAAAGCATATATGGGAAAATGACTGCTGATAAGTTTAACATTTGATCCTAGAAACTGAGTCTACATTAACATTGGTGATATGAAACGTTAGTACTCAATGGCAGGCTATTCTCATATTCATTGAGGTGTAGCTTGTCATCAATTTAATTTTAAACTATTCAAGACTTCAAGAGAGTGCTAGTGTCAAGAAATTTGAGCATTGTTTTATCTTACACCTACTTCGCAGTTTGCACTGAGCTCTTCAATACTATAAAAGGAAAAGGAACATAGATGGTGCAAAAATGAAATCAAAAGTTGATGGAGCTGGTAGATTATTAATCCAATGGCAATTAAAACTGAAAATATGTGCCTACAAACTAGAAATCATAAATACAAGACATTTTTTTGTCAACATGATTATGAATTTAATGCGAAACAAGCTTAGGCATGATACCTTGAATAGAGGGCCAAGAAATCCAGCATCAACAACTTCAGAAGTATAGCTACATATTCTTGCTGGATCAAGAACGCTAAAGAAGCTAACTTGACTCTTGAATCCTTCATAAGTTCACAAAAATATAGAGAAGTCAAAACGCTGAGAAAGAAATATATATAAAAATTGAAAAGATTAAAAGCAATAGTCTAATCAC
>JASCZI010211647.1:0-11952 GCA_036250425.1 Stylosanthes scabra | reverse complement strand
CCCCCCCCCCCCCCCCCCCCCCCCCCCCCCCCCCCCCCCCCCCCCCCCCCCCCCCCCCCCCCCCCCCCCCCCCCCCCCCCCCCCCCCCCCCCCCCCCCCCCCCGCGGATTTTCAAAGAAAATTGACCCAGTATACTTACCCAGCAAAATGATGAAAAGCACATGCCAACATATAGCCATGGCACAAGAACTCCTGAGATGTCACTTCCTTCAAAACTAAGTACAGAACCTGGTAGTCGTGCAAAATTATTTAGATTCCAACCAGAGAGGGCATATTGATTTGAGTCACTCTTAGTTAAGGATGGTGATTTGGGAAAACCACTTCCGACAGATCCAGTTTCCAAGTCTGCACCATAATACACCTAATATACAACACAGTATTAGTGTAATATACATAATTTTTGCACAATTACTTAACAGCAAGACCGTTCTGTGGTTTATAATAAATCATGTTATACCTCGACCTCATCAGTTGGTTGCTCAATTATTCGCCAATATTCACCTTCAATTACGTCCACCGAGGGCTCCCATCTATTATTGCTAGACTTTTCATCTTCATCAGGATCTTTCAACCGAAAGTAGCATTCCTTAAAATAATTAGCATACTGCTGAAAGTCTTTAAATGTGAAGTCTGACCCTGATTGGAATCCAAATTTCTCATCAGGTTCAGAAGCATTATTAGCTCCTGAACTTGAATTGGGGAGTCTCCTGCAGGTGCCCATTTTGGAGTGATTTCTACGTTTCCGTTTCCTTCCCCTTTTTTTCTTTTTCATGGGCTCCCTATTTTGAAGCAAATCAATCTGCTGAATACGGGTGGAAAATTTAGAATTTTCCCAGATTTCTTTCTCCTTCAGAGGGCAAGGTGGCACCCAGCAAGCAGGAGGGACAATCCTGCATATTCCATGGGGTTCAGCTTGGGGGCGTATCTTTGCTATGTAGCCAAGTGTGTCTTCAAATTCCTAAAAAGAGAGTCGATACAAGAAAGAACATTATTCAAAATTCAACCTTGCTACTTATGCAACCACCAAAGCAACAATATGAACAAATGACAATAATAAGCACCTCAATAGTAGGATAGAACATGGGTGCTTCATCAATCATGGGTCGGCATGCCTCAGCTGGATCCCATCTAGCAGAGACCTAGAACAGTAATAAGAAAATTGTTTAAGAAATTGAATGTAGTTATTAACTTCATTGAGTATACTGTTATGCTCCAAAAAGAATGAGACTCAAACAAATCAAGTTAGAAATCCTTCATGGTTATCAAGTAAATATTGCTGCATGCGAATTTTAACCCTCAATATAAAGTGAGTGGCGCCGTTATAAAAACGTTTTAAGCACGGGATCCTATAATGCATGCTACAGTTGAGATCAAACTGCTCACCTTTCTGCTTCTAGGACTTCCAGGAGGCTCGGGTGCATCATTATTTTTTGGCTTTGGCCTCAAAGAGGAGACCTGCCGAAATGTAAGAATGATAAATTTGTTACAAAAGCGACAATGGGATTGAATATGAATGCACCAAAACGACTCAAGATTAAATTATATACAAGTTTGAACATAAATATCAGTGTGTTATAATTCATCAGGGAGATGTCTAATGAAATCGAATTGATGAGTTGCTAACCGAATCACCTTTAGGGAATTAGACAAGAGGAAACATCCAATGATGTTAATCATGACAATCACAAAATCTAAGATGAACTTTTAACCAGAATCCTCTGGAAACTAAAAACATTAACCAAATACTATATACTATTACATGAAATAGAAAAGGCAATGACTAGAAACAACTTGGAGGATAGATCATCGGTTAAATAACATATTTTTCAAGCAATTTCACATCATACTTCAGAGCTGGAGAAATTACCTCATAAACTGAAGTAGAATAAACAACAATGATACAAATATATAATGTTGCAAGCATCTTGAATAGCCAAAAAATATTTTTTTAAGAAAAAAAGAGTGAAAAACAATCAAAATTCAGAAAAAATAGCAAGATCAGAAAGCTGTGATCCACAAAAAAACAGAGGAAAGAAGATTCGAACAGAGGTGCAGCCTATAAAAATATAAATATTCCGTGAATGCATGAAGGATTCCAGAAACAAATTCATACAATGCAATTGCTAGGGTTTGAAAAACCAACCTCTTTGATGTCAGATTCTGAAGCCAATATCAGCTGTTCCATTCAATGCAAAATTGATGATAAATTGGGGTAAATTAAAAAACCTAATTCAATTTATTCCTGCAACAGAGAAAGAACACAAGAGAGACCCTTTTAGACTAACCTCATTCCAGGGTCAAAGAAAATCGATCTAAGATACATACAAGAAACAGTTTTCTACTTTATTAGCAAACTAACTGAACACAAAAGAAACCTAAAAAAAGTGCAAACAGAAATCAGGAAAAGAATAAAATAAATTAATTTAAAAAAAGAAGGAAAGAAAGAAACAAATGCAACATCAAAATAAAATACCCACCCAAATGCAACAAAAGATGGATGTTCTCACGTTCTGGATTGCGTGCAAATTAATGAGCCAAGAAAATTCCTCTAGGAATCAAAACAGTGAACAAAAACCTAAATGCACAATTTAATTTGCATGCTTAAGCAAAAATTCAGTGAAACCCCTAATAATAATAATAATAATAATAATAATAATAATAATGATAATGATAACCTACAAATTGCAACAGAAAGAGAAAGGTATAAAAATCTTATGAATCTTTCTTGGCATCAAATTCAAATGCTCAAAAAATCAAAACGGGTCAAGAATCAGAATTAAAATAAAAAATTTAAAACTAAAATGGGAGAAAAACAGAAACAGAAGAATAATATGGGTATTTGACTGGGTAAATAATTTTAATTGAAATTTAATTTGACAGGTGGAATTGGAATTGGAAACAAAAACTAATAAAATCTAAAAACAGGGGAAGGAAATTATCAGGGAACCTTTCTCAAAAAAGTGTAATGTAAAACCAAATTGTATTATTCAAAAGATTTTCAGTTAATTTTACAACAACAAATTATATTTTCAAAATCTTAAAAACTACTCTTATTTTATTTTATTAAAAAAATATAACAACAGAGAAACAAAAGAAAAGCGTACCTTAGTTGGAGAAGCTAAGATTCTATCTTGAAAGACGTGTCAAGGTGTTTTGGAACACTCCTGCTTTCTTTCTAAGTTTCTATAACTGATTTCCAATTTTTCAGAATATAAAAATACTTTTTTAATAAAAAAGATAACACTGCAAAAAAATTTTAAAGATTATATAAATTTATAAAATAATTTGAGACTAATCCAAAAATTTTTTGTATTCTTAATCAGAATAAAAATTCTTTTAAGACTCATTATTAAAATATTAGTATATTACTAAATAATAACATTTATTAATCCATAATTTTATAAATTAAATATATAATAATTATAATATATTTGAGATTAGTTAAAATAGTAAGTATGTTATTGTTGTATTTAAATCAAAAGATTGTATAATCGATTCTTAATTTTAATAAAAATAATTTTTAATGAATTACATAGTGAAACTAAAATAATAAGTATGTTATACTTAAAATAAAAGTTTCAATTCTATATCCCTATTATATAAAACTTTTTTATTTTAAAAGGTAAATTGTTGAGCATTCGTATGCATCAAAGAAGCAGTTTCAATTAAATAAAAAATAAGAAAAACAAGCCATAAGTCGTAACAATCAATATAAATAAGTCCATCAAAAAACAAATAAAATAATAAAAGTTTTAAAAAATATATATTAGAGTAAGGGTGAGAGAGAAAGAGTCAAAGGTGAACGCGAGATAACGCACGCAGTATTAACGGTGAAACAAACCAACCAACCAACCCTTGTATTCATAACTGATAAGCTTACCCTTTTTCTTTTCTTTTTCTCTCTTTTTATTTTTGGTGGGGACCTCCCTCAAGTAACCTTTTGTGCTCTAATGATGCATTTGGAAAAAAGATTGAAACTGAAATATTGAGACTGAAAGACTAAAATTAAATTAAATTTGTGTATTGTATTTGGTTTAAAATGTATTAAATTAAATTGAGTAGAAACTAAACCAAAAAAAAAATTGAATAAAGACTAAAAAAAATAAAATAACTAAAATATCCTTATATTTGCACAAAATATTTTCCCTTTTCTCATCAGAGTTCAGTTTCTCAATTACAAATGGTGACACAACAATTAACAAGAATTGTAAATGAAAAATTAACAAAAATTATGATTAAATCTAACAAGTTTTTAATTAACAAAAAATTAACCATAATAAAAAAATCAACAATTTTATTTGCACACTAAAATCAACCATCAAATTAGTCACTGATGTATAATATATATCAAACTGTAAAATACATATTAAAAATAAGTTAAACTGCACGACTCATAAAAAATAATGATGAGTATGATACATGGGCATTTGAATAGCAAATGTTAACAAAAAAAAAAAAATTAACTAATCTGTCATCTGCTGTGATGGCACCATGAGATAGAAAGTTGGAGTGCTAATAGGTACCATTTTTCTTTCTTTGTCAGAGTCTACAACTCTCCCATTTTGTTAGATGTACACAAGCTTTCCATTCTTCCTTTTCTCTGCAATAATCACTTCATATTCTTCTCATCTTTATGCAACAATTAACTTAAAAATGCAGAAAAACAAGCAAATCAAATTGCAATAATTAACAAAAGAAAAAGAAAACACCAAAAAAATGCATAACAACGAGTACAACAACAAAGAAGAAGTTGAACGGCTCACAGAAATCGTAGAGAAGCTTCCGAAGACTAAGCCATCCTTGCCCAAGAAACAGAATCCCTTCTAGAATTTTCCCACCAGATCCTCACCATCGCCGACGTCCTCCTCGTCTCCGACGCCACCACCGCCAATAATCCCACCACCGCCAATAACACCCCGCAATGGTACCAAATCCTCCAAGTTGACGTATCACATTCTCAAGACCTCCACATCATCAGTTCCAACTACCGCAGGCTCGCCCTCCTCCTCCACTTTGACAAAAATCGATTCCCCTTTGCCCAGTATGCATTCACCCTCGTTTCCAATTAGATTTGTGTTCCCCAATGGGAAGGTGGCTGCTTGCTGGGAGGAAGAGAGTGAGAGATGGGTCGTTTTGGTTTATGTGAGGAGGGAGAAGAGTTTGTAGATGAAATGATATTAGTGGAAATTGAAGATTTGAATGAGGGTATTTTGGAGAAAAAAGCTAATAAAGTTTCAGTCTCAGTCCCCAGTCTCTCAGTCCCTTCTAATTAGAGGTACTGAAAATACTGGAATTTTGGAGATTGAGACTGAAATTTTAGTTCCAGTCCCCATCCAACAAACACAATACTGAGTCTCAGTCCTCCAGTATCAGTCCTAGTTTCCCTTACCAAATGCTACCTAAGTGATGAACACGAAACAAAAGCAAATGACCCAAATTTTGAGATGCAATAAATCAATTTGACGGTTTTTTAATTAAACAACAATGTTACAGAATTAACATTAGAGAGCTGTTAGGAAGTCAATAAGTTCAATTAGGAGTTATCATCTGAAACTAAAAAAAGTTATCATTCGAAATAGATACAAGTTATCATCCGAAACAGAATACAATTATCATCTGTAACCCTAAACTCTAAACTCTCACCAATACAATTATCATTCGAAACAGATTTAACTTATCATCCAAAACAGAATACAATCATCATCTGTCACCACCACCATCACCAATTGCAGTACCACCACCATCACCAGAACAACAACAACAAGCACCATCACCTCACCACCACAACCACAACACAACAACACCACAACCGCAAGAAATGTGTTTCATTTTTAATGAAATGTGCTTTGGTTTTTAATAAAAATCTGGTTCAAAATCTGATTTTTATAAATAATAGACTTTGTTTCTTGAGACGCAGGAATAGGAGAAGAAATGTCTTTCATTTTTTTAATAAAATGTGCTTCGGTATTTCATATAAATCCGATTCGGAATCTGGTTTTTATAACAATAGACTTTGTTTCCTAAAGAGTATGAGGAGAAGAAATGTGCTTCGTTTTTTCAATGAAATGTGATTCGATTCTTTACATGAATCCGGTTCGAAATCTAATTTTTATAAATAATATACTTTGTTTCTTGAAGAGGAGGAGGAGAAGAAATACGCTTCATTTTTTAATGAAATGTACTTCGTTTTTTCAATGAAACGTGCTTCGTTTTTCATATAAATCTAGTTCAGACTCTGGATTTTATAAATAGGAGGAGAAGAAGATGAAAAATAAGATGGTGAACATGAAAAAGAAGAAGAGAAAAATCCGATTTGTATTTTCAACGAAATCTAGTTTGTTTTTTCAACGAAATGTAGTTCATTTTTCAAACGAAATCCCGTTCATTTTTTAAAAAAATCTAGCTTTTTTTTTCAGTGAAATCCAGTTCGTTTTTGTTGAAAAATAGCAGTGAAAGAAGAAGAAGGAGGAGGAGGAGGAGGGGAGGAGGAGGAGGAGGAGGAGGAGGGGGAAAAGAAGCAGCTGCATCAATATGAAGATGGAGCACTTATGTTTTTACGCTCTTTTGGTGAGAATGAGTGGGAATGCTTTTTTGGACTTGGTTGTGTAAAATAGGTGTATGTATAGCATTACTGTTACCAATATATATACGCTCTGAAATAATTACCAAAATATTCAGTCATTACATATCTCGTCTCCTAAGTAGTCGAGATAAAATTACATGTATCTTGTTGGCATGTGTAATTTCATCTCGATTTTTCAAGGGACTATATATGTGTAAAAAAGTGTCGTTTTCAGTGTCAACGAGACAAGAAGAAGATAAATTTCCAAGCCTATATATATAAGCACAATCTTGAGGTTGGTTCTTTACAACTTCCACCCCTCTCCTCTCTAACACATTCAGATAATAAATATGGCCGGTTTAGGTTAAATATTTGTGAGTGTTTACCCAAACGGTAGTACAAGGAAAGGTCCAAATGGGGTAGTGCTTGAATCTCCAATTCGGTAGTCTCTCTGATGTTTTCCATTCAAACACTAGACGACCACAAGGAAACGCAACTAAGGAAGATGTCCCTCTTCGGCAAAATGCATATCACTAAGATTGCTTATAGATTCCTTGTTATTCTGCCTGATCATTCATGTCGATATAAGGTGTTTTGGGTTCCTAATGACGAGCATGTTAGAGCTGTTTATGCTAGTTGCGGGAGGATTCTTTTGGAGCAGGTAATCCAGCTATACGTTGAGTTGGTTGAGTCAAGCCCAACCATTCCTGGGGCCGGCCCATCAAACTCGGGTCATGATGATGGGCATACAGTCGCTGCAAATCCTATTCAATTTGTTACCCTCCGAAATACCCAGGTCACGAATCTGATTAACACTTTGTTGCTAATACAGACGAAGGCAGTTGTGGTTCAAGTGAGGATGAGGTTGAGACTCCAGTGCTGGGGGTTGTGATGGTGGTGGTGGCGGACCACCCTTAGAATCTCTAGCAAGACAATCGCCCAAAGTCTCATATCTATCAAACTCCCTCTCCTCATTAGATTCATGCTCAAACTACTCTTTATGAGCCCCCTATGGCTAGCAAGATGGCCCAACCTGTGATGGTCGAGCCTCCCCTTTCGCTCGCCTATTACTGTCTCTAAACATATTTAAAAAGCTATCAAGTTGCAAATTCTAATCAAAGAACTAAATAAACCAACTTACAAGTCATAACTAATATCTGGGTCAAAAAAGCTACTCTTAATTAGTTATTTTGCATTTTTATTAGTTAAAGAGAGTTTTGAAAAGCTACTCTTGATGGCTCTAAAAACCACCCATGGTTCTCAAAAGCCAGGAGCAAAAGCTTATTGGCTTTTTGAGTTACCCAACGCAAAAAGATTACTCATTTTTTTAGAGCATGAGCACTTGGTCGAAAAGCTTTACCAAATTCACCTGTAATAATGTGGCTCTAAAAAAGATGATGAGCTCTTTGTGTTCTCAAAAAGCAGCTCTCTTAGAAACACAACACGATAGTTTGGTAAAATAAATCAAAATTGCTTTCAATAAGTAAGAACCATCTTTTTGTGTTTGGTAATTTAAAAAACCAATGAGTAACTTTTCAGAGCTCGCTCTGACTCTTCAAAAAACAAAATGACAAATTAACTTTATATTTTAATAAAAGACTAATTTTATCCTCAATTAATTAAATTCAATTTTACATTAAATTTTTTCTCAAATTTTTTGTTTTTCCTTTTTTTTTTATTTCTTATCCAAGTTTTATGGAAAAGTCTATCACGAATCCTTATTCCTCTGCCATTGTATTTAAAAGAAAAAATTGAAAAGTATTTTAAAACAACTTGTTTAGAAAAATATTTCAAAAAAATTGGTCAAACTCTTACTAAATATTTTTTTAAATTAAAATCTATTTACAATTGAAGGTTATAATATATTACCAAAAAAAGTAGATATATGTTTTGTATATTTTGTGTATTATTTATAAAAAAAGAAAAAGGTTAATTTGAGTATTTTTATATTTTGAGAACAATTGTCAAATGTATTTATAAACACTATGTGTGTAATTCTGTTTATTCAGAGCCAATTTTAATGTGTTTTATCAAATGGTCATGTTATGGTCTCCATCAGCAACTTTTTGAAAGTCACAGCATTATCAAACTGAACATATCAAATCGATCCTTAGTTTTGGGTCAAAATTCTAAAAGACTTAGTTGGTATTTCATATTCTTTAATTAGTCTACGTTCGAAATCTTTAGGGAATTTGTTGGTACCTTTTATTTCTTATGGTTTAATATTAGTTGAATGTTAAAATTTTTTATGATAAATTAATATTGAAAAATAAAACTATCAATTGTGTCCTCATTGATAAAAAAAAAAAATGGACACATTAAGAGTGAGTTTAGTAAAGTTTTTTGTCAAATATTCACGCTCTCCAACAAGAGCCATGTTTTTATGTTTAATAACTCAAAAAGCCAATAAATTTTGAGAGCTAGCAAAAATAACTTTTCAGGCATCTTAAAAAGTGAAATGATTAATTAATTTTATATTTTAATAAAAAACCAAATTTACCCTCAAAGAATTAAATTTAATTTTACATTAATAGAAGTCGTACTAACAAAAGGTCAATTTTAATAATTTTATAATTTAAAAGCATCTATTAAATATATTTATCAAACGCTATATCCTAGCTCCTGCTTATTGAGAATCAATTTTAAACTTATCAAACGATTATATTGTGATTCTCGAATAACAGGTTTTTTAAGAACCCAAAAATCTCATTAGCTTTTTAAGAGTCCCGTAACATTATCAAATCGAACCTAAATCTTTTATCATTTGAGAGTGCTAAATAAAAAGAAGAGAAAATTTTCTTTAAAAAAAATAAAATAAATTATTATTTCTCAAAAAAAAATCATAAAGTCTTTAATTACACAAAATCAACTTTTTTTTTTTTTTGCAAATAGCATCATGTTCGCCCCATAGTATGGCAATGATGTAAGTTCACTTTTTGTTGGGCGAACTTGCCCCTTTTTTTTAGGTGAAATCTATTAGATGCTCATTTCCATCTACATGTGTAGACAACAGATGGATTAGAATCATTGATTGTTTATTGGGACCCACAAGGAAGGTGTAATTATGTTAGGAATGCGATTACGGTTCTTGTTCTTTTCTTAGTGGGAGCTGCAGCTGTTTAGGGAGGTAAGAGAGTGGAGTAGTTTTTGGACTTTTTTGGGTGGCCCATGTTGTGTGGTGAGTAAGTTATCACCTTATGGGCTCAAAACAGTTAAGCATTTCTTGTTGTGTTGTGGAAGCACCAAAAGTTATGAAATAAGAGGTGGGCCAGATTAGCAGGAAAAATTTGTTAAAAACATGCTAACTGTAGTGGTTTTTCCCAAAAAAAAAATTATGTTGAAGGGGGAAAATAATTGGTTTGAAAATGAAGAAATAGAAGTGTGATAGCATCTAAGAGCCTTCTGTAGCAATAATAATGGAGGGCAACAAATTACACATATACAAGGTTAGTGGATAAGGTAAGGGAAAAATACTGTCCTGCTGAGCAGAGAGAGAAAGGAGAGCAGAGAGAGAAAGGAGAGATAAGGACACGGCCGCTCCCTCACGGAGCTGCGCCGGTGCCGTTCCTTGAAGTGGAGCCTGTCTTCGCATTTGTCACCTTGGTCGAAGACCCAAGGATCTGGAACTTCCGTTGCGAGAAGGAGAGGATAGGAAGTTACAGTCACGTCTTCACAGAGCAGCACCACCACCGTCCCCGATCCGTCTTCAAGCTCTTCGTTGAAGCAATTTTGGAGTCGATCTCCTTCATATCAAACACCGCAAGTTTGTCACAGGCCTCTTTCCACAACCGGACCTACAACCCACTCTTGAGCAAGGTTCCATGAGAGAGAGAAAGAAAGAAAGCAGAGAGAGAACAACCACAGATCGACCATTTCTCTAGTTCTCCTCCACCGCACTTGAGCTCGCCGGAACTGATCTTCTCTGCCACGGTCTTCAATCATCACCGGGGCCCCCTCTGCGACGGCGACGCTGTCAGAAGCTCTCCCTCCATACCGGGAATTCACTCTTGTATTCGGTTCGTTGCTGTCAGTTTACATTTTAGCTTGGTTTTGGTATATTGAGTTGTTGAATTGAGTTGAATTTCTGAAATTTGTTATCTTGGAAATTCATTGAAGATTAAATTGATACTGCTACATAATTGAGGTGTTTTTCTGGAATTTGGCTTGGGCAAAATATATCATCTGAATGGTAGTGTTGTTTGTTGGATACGGTTGAGAATTGTGGGTA
Organism: Stylosanthes scabra; assembly: GCA_036250425.1. Classification (NCBI taxonomy): domain Eukaryota; kingdom Viridiplantae; phylum Streptophyta; class Magnoliopsida; order Fabales; family Fabaceae; genus Stylosanthes; species Stylosanthes scabra. The sequence continues at coordinate 1,162 of JASCZI010211647.1, read as the reverse complement.
GTTTTGTTGATCTTACGTCATCCACATAAATTCTAGCTGTGTTGGTTGGAATTCATTGGTGAAATATGAACATTGATCATGGTACTAATCTAGTTGACAACAATTTAGGAGGAAAACCCATTCATGATTCGGGTAGCACTGTGAATGAAATGGGGAATCCAGGACCTAGAATTGATACAGGCGATGCTAAAGTATCTTTTCGAGATAAGTTGATTGGTGATTCTACCATCAAAACATTAGCATTTGCAGATACTCTTCTGGGAGAAAAAGTTGCAAAGATTGAATCCAATACAGAGGATGATATTCCAATGGTGACTTTCACTGAGGAAGCACGAAACGCCTTTAATGAACCATATAAAGAAGCTGTTATCATCAAGGTGGTGGGTAAACATGTCAGTTACACGACAATGATACATAGGCTTCGGGGAATTTGGCGTATTAAGGGAGGGTTCCATGTCATTTGCAATCCAAGAAAGAAGTTGAGCTCGCCCATCATGGACATCTCAAATTCGCTTTGCATTATTTTTGAAAAGAACTTGCAAAGAGATTCGTTAGTTGAACCAAATATTATATCATCTACATATACTTGTACCAAAAGAATGTCTTTGTTTTTAATCATAATGAACAATGTTGTATCAACCTTCCCTCTTCTAAAACCCTTTTCGATTAAAAACTTACTCAATCATTCATACCAAGCTCTTGGAGCTTGCTTAAGACCGTAGAGAGCTTTCTTTAGTTTAAAAACATGGTTAGGATGTTCAAAATCCTCAAAACCGGGAGGTTGATCAACATAAACTTCTTCTTGAATAAAACCATTTAGAAAGACACTTTTGACATCCATTTGATAAAGTTTGAAATTATAAGAGGATGCAAATGCAAGTAACATTCTAATTGCTTCTAGTCTAGCTACCGGTGCATATGTTTCATCATAATCAATGCCTTCCTCTTGATTATAACCTTTAGCTACAAGCCTAGCTTTGTTTCTAACAATTGTACCATTTTCATCAAGTTTGTTTCGGAAAACCCATTTTGTACCAACAATTATATGATCATTAAGCCTTGACACCAATTCCCAAACGTCATTACGTTTAAATTGGTTAAGCTCCTCTTGCATTGCCATGGTCCAATGTTCATCTTCAATTGCATTTTCAATAGAAGATGG
>JASCZI010211646.1:29149-50643 GCA_036250425.1 Stylosanthes scabra | reverse complement strand
ACTCTATTCTGTTGCAATGTTGATTTGATCAGAGGGTTAATCTCTTGCCTAATTGATTCAACTCCACTGTTTCAAATCATAAGGTTTTCCTTGTTGGGAAAGATTTTGGAGGTCGTCCTGCATATCTGTTTCCCATTCTACACCCTGAAAGGGTGCTGGGAGTTATCACATTGGGAGTTCCATATGTTCCACCAGGCTCATTACCTTTCGGTAAACTCCTTCCTGAGGGTTTCTACATTTTGAGATGGCAGGTAACCTCAAAATCCTTTGATTTTCATCCATAATTGCAGTCTTGCCAATGAAATAACAATACTAATTGTGCCTTTGTTTCTGCCTATATCAGGAACCAGGAAGGGCTGAGGCCGATTTCGGACGCTTTGACGCAAAGACAGTTGTAAGGAGGATTTACACCCTCTTTTCAAGAAGTGAAATACCAATAGCTCAAGAAAACCAGGAGATCTTAGATTTGGTGGATTCTTCTACTCCTCTTCCCCCTTGGTTCACAGAGGATGATCTTGCAGCATATGGAGCCTTGTATGAGAAATCTGGATTCCAAACTGCGTTGCAGGTTCCATATAGGTGCTGCTATTATTGACCTCCTCACAACTGTTCAATGAAATAACCTGTCAATTTGAGTTCTTATTAACTGTGGATTTGTTCGCATTTTGTGTTTGTAGGTCCCTTGGTGAAAAATTTAACTTGCCATCAGATGCTAAAGTCACTGTTCCAGCACTTCTGATAATGGGTGGGAAGGACTATAGTCGAAAGTTTCGGGGGATTGAGGATTTGACAAAGGCTGAAAAGGCGAAAGAGTTAGTTCCGAATCAGGAGATTACATTCATTCCTGAGGGAACGCATTTTGTTCAAGAGCAATTCCCTGCACAAGTCAATGAGCTTATCCTTGCTTTCCTTGCCAAGCACACTTGATCTTGGCAAGTTAGTCACCAATGGTGTATCAAGTTTTTAATTTTCTAAATAATTTCAGGGAATCCTAAAACATATTGGTCTAACAAACTAGGCCCTTGTTAATGCATTGGTATTTAAACAAAAACTTGATCTAAATACGTTCTTGATTTAATACATTAAAATTTGCAACTTCATAATAATCATTTTTGCCCAAGATTTTCTTTGCCTCTTGTCATAACTAATTCAATCCAATTCATGGATAATGAGGAGTTGGTATTGCCAAGAGAGGTGATTTCAAATGCACAGCAAGTCCAGAAGTTTCAGACATGTCCAATTCCCCAGAATCAGGAGGCAAATCCCAATCAAATTGATGAACAATGGTAGCCAGCACAATCTCATCAACAGCAATGGCAAACTGAATCCCAGGGCACCCTCTCCTCCCTGCACCAAAAGGAATAAACTGAAAATCCTGCCCTTTGAAATCCACTGAACTGTTTAAGAACCTCTCTGGCTTGAACTCAAGTGGCTGGTCCCAACACTTTGGATCCGTTGCAATGGCCCATGCATTCACCAACACCTGTGTTCCTTCTCCAATGTCATACCCATTCAGCTTGATGGCTTTGGTGGATTTTCTAGGAACTAGAACAGGAATTGGAGGGTGGAACCGAAGTGTTTCTTTGATCACAGCTTTCAAGTAGTTCATGTGAACCAGATCCTGTTCTGTTATGTTGGTTCTGTTTCCAACAACAGTTCTCACTTCTTCTTGCAGTTTGTGCATAACCGCTGGCCGTTTTAACAGTTCTGCCATTGCCCATTCTAGCACTGTGTAGGTTGTGTCTGTACCTGCTGCAAACATGTCCTGCATAAATAAATAGTAATAACAATTTTAATTAACTGCATAATCCTTGATTTAGGGCTGAATTGGTCAATAATCAACTATATTCTTACCAGGATTATTGCCTTCATTGTTATTGTATCAAATTCAAATCCAGTAGAGTTATTAGTGTTCTTGACAGAAAGCAAAACATCCACAAAATCTTTTTGGTACTCATCAACATCAAGTCCCTCTTTTTCTTTCGATTTCAAAGAACTAACATGCTCCGCAATCACTTGATCCAAAAACTCATCAAAACGCTGTGCAACTCTAGTTGCTCGTTTATAAGAACCATTAAGGTTGTTCAACCAACTAAGCCAAGGAACATAGTCCCCTATTGATATTGTACCCAACAACTCTCCAAAATCCAACAACAGCTCCTGAAACTTGCTCCCTTCTTCTCCTACACGGTACTTCCTCCCTAGAGCAATCCTACACACTATGTCATTGGTAACACCGGAGAATATCTCAGTCAAGTTTACCGGCACAGAAGAAGACTCTTTGATGGTTTCAACCATTCTTGCAGCTTCTTCTTCTCTAACACGACCGTACGATTGAACCCTGCTGTTGCTCAGAAGGTGCAACACGCTTAGGCTCCTTATCTGCCTCCAGTGTTCACCTGCGTAACCAAAATTAAATTACCAGAATCACATATTTTCAAGGCTAATAATTTTTATTTTTAGTGTGTGACTGTAATAAATAATTATTTATAAGCATTTAATTTTGATATACGCTGCAATCTAATAACTTAACGCCACATCAATAGAAATAGTTTTCATGGAAATAGTTTTCATTTTCAATGACTCGTAAAGGAATATAATTGGATGATTGTAAAAAATATTTTACACTAACATGTGTCAAAATAAAACTTTATTTATAATGCTACGTGCATGATAAAAAAAAATATGTGTAAGTTTTATTTTTTATTTTTTTAAAAAAATTTTGATAATCAATAAAAATAATCAATAATCAATTAATTTGTATTTTTTAAAAATAAAATATATTCAAAATCTAAAAAATAAAATATTAAATTTAAGATGTTAATTGATGTTGATTTAATTTTTATAGGTTAGTTAAAATAGTTTTTTTTTTATTTGATAGTACACAATATTAAAATATAAAATTTTAAAATATATTAAAGTAATAATCAAATTAATTGCTATGTATATATATTTGCATATTTTTTTGGTGATTATATATATTTGGATATATTTATATACAAGTCTTACAATAATTTTAGACATACAACTTTTTTTTCAACTAAGTCCAATCAAATTGTTTACGCGCTACGAATAGAAATTTATATATGCAACGAACATGTTTTTATAATTGATATGAACAGATTTTAAAACATGTTCGTTTGCTTTTAAGTTTTTTATTCGTTCTATTAGTAATATTTTATTCGTGTGTATGGAATGAGAGTGAGTAAAATTTATTTGGTTTGAATTATTAAAAAAAAGAAATATACCTATAACATGATTGTTTATCTTATATCTTTTAAAAAATAAGTCTTCAAATAATTTATAAACGTGACTTATTATAACCCTAGACTACCTTCCAGCACTCTAGAGTCTAGACAAAGGTGACGTTAAGAAGTGTATTGCAACTTGCAAATAAATGGGCCTGTGGCCATCAAAGAAAATTAGGAATCAACTTACACCTTCTTCTTTTGTTTTTGTTTTCTTCTTTTATCCCAATAATTAGGCCCGTCAAACACGCGGATCTAATCTATTTAGTGCCGGTTTATTTGGCCGGCTCATTTAATTTGGTTAAATAGGTTAGTCCATTTAGTTCGATTTTATATGTGCTATAAATTTTTAGCTTGATCCATTTATTACCCATCTGACGGATAAATAGACAAGTCCGTTTAATTAATTAATTAATTTTTTATATAAAAATAAATAAAATTTTAATTTTTAACTTTTAAACATTATTTTTGATAAAAAAATACCTTTTTTTAGTCAAAAAATTTAGATAAAACAAAATTTTTAGTTGATGGATCAGGTTTTCTGATCAAATAAGATAGAATATAAAGAAAAAATATATTTTTTTAATAAATAAATAAATAAACGGGTCAGCTCGTTTAGCTCGTAGGCTAGCCCGTTTAACTCGGATGTTTAAGCCTGGATTTTGTCATTCATTTAAGCTTGAATTTAACTGGACAAAAATACATCCGTTTAGACGGATAAACGTACTGACTCGACGAATTTAATCCATTTTGACGGTCGTCCTAATTAACTTACACATATAAGTCGGCATGTGGCTAAAGGAAGTTATAAAATATTAGTCTATTATATTATGGACTATGTTATGAAAAATATTTGAGAAATAATAAAAATTAATCTAAATCCATTTAAATTTTATTATTTATCTAGTATATATTGATTATTTTTGAAAATAAATAAATTATATATAAAATTATGAATATTATATTAAATATAATACTTTTGATTTTAAAATGATTGAATCTAGGAAGATGCACTGACCATAAGGAGAGTTGGCTATGTCTTTAGAATCATACAAGAGTATGTCACTCATCTTGCGTTTTGGCCTGTTTGACAACACCAAGTCGTGCGTCTTCATCACCTCTTCCGCCATGTCCGCCGAAGACACCACCAGCACCGGAACCTTCCCGAAGTGGAGGAGCATCAAGGGCCCATGTTTCTCAGCCAAGCCTTTCAGTGACCGGTGTGGGAACAACCCTACTTGGTGCATGTTTCCCAGGATGGGTACTTTTGGAGGTGAAGGGGGTGAGTTTTTGTTTCTGGGTTTCGAATACTGCCACTTGATGATGAATAAGAGAATGAAGAAAGATGGTAACATGATGGTGCTGAAGAAATCCATGGTGGCTAAAAGAGAGTACTCAAGGTGTGGAGGGTGAGAAATAATGAGAATGCCGTGAGTTTTTTAGCCAGATATCATGTAAATATATAAAATATAATCAATAAAAATTCAATTAATATTAGTCAACTATTTAAATTTGATGTTCTATTTTTTTAAATTTTGAATATTTTATTTTTAAAAATTGATTAATAATTGCTTTAAGTTTCTGTAAATATTTTATTTTTTATTAACTAATTTATTGATTATAAAATTACTAATTATCTATAATTTTTCATAAATTATATAATGGACGGGGCTTGCAAGTTGTAAATATATTTTTTTTTATTTTAGATTTTATTGAGAAATTAAAGCGGTTGATTATTATTTTGTATTTTCTATGTTTCAAAATTAATTACTATAAAAAGTATATTGCATGCATTTTATAGATCACGCAGTTAGATTATTCTTCATTTATGTGACGTGCACGTTAATTAAGCTTATAAGTAGTTAGGTTCACGACTGTACTCACGAGATATAATTATAGTTATAATAATTCATGGGAAAAAATGCATATTCTCTTTCATAAAAAATTGAAAAATATTAAAAAGTAACTTAAACAGTTCAAATTATCTTATATTATATGTTTTATTACTGCTAATATAACTGAGTAATATTAAATATAATAAATATATAATTATAAAAGTTAAGTTAAAATTTAAAAAAAAATGAATTATTATTTTCTCTCATTCTCTCTTTATTTTCTCATTGGATCACGTTAAATGTTAACCTTAGTTATTCGTAGTGTTACTAGTCATCCAATGTTTTTAAACTATTGGTTTTCATCTTTTATCTTGTCTACGTGTTTCTGTGGCTGTGTTTTAGAACAACGTTACTAATATCATCAATCCATGTGTTGTGGACTATATGAAACGCAACTACCTTTTGAAATGTGTGAGGCTGTGAGCTCCTCGTACTTCGTACTACCCGTCATTGCCAAGATATTTTAATTTGAATATTCATGAGAGAAAAAAATCTTAATAATCATCCATTTTAAATTATTTTATCCATTATTTATAATAATTAATTTTTAATATATTTAATTTATAGTTCAATTGATGGCTAAAAAATAACTAAAATAAATTAAAATTAATAATTATATAATATTTTTATTTGGTTTGATTTTTGGTGTTACAACTAATAACTTGAACCGAACCAAACCGAAATCAGACGATGGAGACCTAACCCGAATTAAACTCACTCCTCTCTCACCCTCACGCCTACCGCCTTCAAATCCAGCCCGTTGCAACATCGCATTCTCACCGAACTAAATCGAACCGATTAATTTCCATATGATTGGATAAGATGACTTCTCTTCTAAAAATCGAACCAAACTGCACACAGTAAGCATTATCATACTTTACTTGATATAATTACTGGTTTGTATCTTACAAGCTGAAACCTAGTTTAAACTCACCTTGAAACAATACAGCATTGAAATCACACCTACTTTTTCATAATACAGCAAATTACAACTTTGCCCACAATGGACAAGAGAAAAAGACAAATATATAGAGGATAAGTTTATTGTATACTAAAATACAAATAAAATATTTTTTATATAATCTTTTGTATTTGGTATGAACATTGAGTGAACCGGCAGAGCCAAATGATTTTTGTTATTATTTCTTTCCCATTAACCTATTATTATAATATCGCGTTAAATAAGTAAAAATATTTGAAAATTGTCGTCAGAAAATGAAGCCAATTTTTAGTAATATTGAAGTTACAACTTACAACTATACTTACTTTGTCCCACATTAGAACCAACAAAAAGAAATCATATATTTTTAAGTCTAATTGACATACAATTTATTCCCCTTTCATTATATATAGATATTGTGTATTACTTCTAAGACTTAAACAGTTACACCATTTACTAATTAAAAAATGTAATGTATTTTCTATCTTGACCAATACCATAATAATTATTTCATACATAAGCAGATAAATTACCTAACCGTGTGAAGCTGGTTCAGCAGCCAGTTTTTTTTAATTTACCGTCTTTCTTTTCTGTGGTTTAGATAACAAATGAAATAAACAAATAATATACTTGATCTTGTTTTAGCCGTCGGTTTGTCATTTTTCTGCCATCCCAATTGTAATTAGATATTCATAATTGAAGTTCATTTGCAATTTCACCTTCTAATCCAAATTTCTAATATTTTCAGGCTTCATTCATTCCATTGTCAAGATAGTAAACTCAAATTCAATTTAATAATTTACAGGTCCTTCATACTCAGAGGCTTACGCTTTCATTGCATTGTCGTGTTTCGTAATGTTGTCGCAGAGTTAAATATCAAATTCGTACCTCAAATTTGCGTTAGATGTTATCAATGATCAAGGAAAGTACCCGAAATCATTTTTTAATGCACAGATCTCTAAAATATTATGATTATTTAACATTAATTCAAGCTCGGGTTATATCAAGTTGCCGAAAATAAAGAGAAACAAAAGGACAAAGCTATTCTACATGTGCATTTGTAACAATATATAAGCTTCTGATACACGAAAAATGAATGAATAAACAAAAAATATTGAAAAAATTACCACTATTGATTACACACACAAGTGACTCAACTATGCTATAATAATAATGCAACCCACTATTAATTTTCTGTATACAGCATCACCAGGGTGGTGATGATACAAATATAGGACATGGTATAGCATTCACAAAGTATACATAAGTTGGTCAGACTCTGTAATGAACTAAGCTGCAGCGCAGTCCCATTTTGTGTCGAGTAACAAAAACCTAACTTAAGCTGTGGCTGTACAGAGTTCACCGAGCTTTCATCGAATTCTGCACGACTCGATGACTTCACTAACTGCTTTATGAGTCTCTGGTGAAATCATGTTCAATGACAGATGAAATTCCTGCAGAAAGAGATATCATTGTTTGTTAAGAAATGTATCGAGGGTGAAAAGTTCAATTTTTGTTTTAAGTGACAACGCAGAGCGCCCTAGGCATCCAATATTATTTCAAATGATCCTCAGTTCCTCACACAAGATCGGCTCAATCATAGAAATGTGATTATTTCTGGTCAAAAGCATTCTAGCAACTAAGTTTCAGAAAGTATTCTTTCCAAGATCCGATATGCAGCAACCTCAAACTAGACTATTGAAGATCATATTCTCATTTTATGCCAACTCCAAATGAAATATGATAGTTGATCCACTCAGATAAGTTCACAAACTAAACCCGAACTCTAGTGCCGTCCCAAAGAGTGCAGTAAATTATACTATTTTTCACTAGTTTCACAATTTTATCTCAATGGTTACAGCAACATACCACAAATCTGTCCAAGACAGGCACAAGAATAGATAAGTTGTGATCGGGGAGATGATCAGCAATTGCCTCACGGATGCTCTTACTGTAGACCAAAAAGGAAATTGCAAGCCTTAATATATGCAAGAAACCAAAGTTTGGGGTTGGGGGGAAGAAATTAAAATTGACAAGTAATCAACCTTTCAGTAGAAAGAAACGCTAGAAGCAGCGCAGAATAAGCTTCCACAATCATTTTCTCGGCTTCTTTTTCACCCTGTAGAACAACTTCTTCAGCATCCTGCAAGATGAAACACAAGATTATTGATGCTACATCATTTGCAATCAAATTTCACATTCTTTCACACCCTAAATTACAAGTTTTAAGCTGGTCCTACTAAACAGGTTCAACTGGCTGCACATCAGATAAAACCAACATGAAAAGATCAATATCTTAGGAGTTTTATGTCCTCATCAATACCTTGGTTAAGCACGATACAAATCAAGAAATTATGAAGATTGGGGAGTTTCCACAATACCACTTGAAAATATAATATGGCAATCCAAAACAATAATCCACTCTTAAGAGAAAAGAAGAATATGCAACCTACCATTGGTAAATGTTTATCTTCCCCATCTCCCTCAATTCCACCCTGGTTAGCTAAGAAAATAGAGCATAATAATTGAATAACATCCGTCCGAGCCTCGTGATCCAAACCCTGTGATGAAGGAAGCAGAACACTGGCAGCTGCAAGGCGTGATCTACAAAAAACCAGCAATAAAATTAAAAGGTGTCACGACAAAGTGTTGTATGTTGCAACATAAGAACAGTTTTTATGCTACATTATCATTTTTAGAAACAAGATAAGACTTAATTAGCAAATTTCTAAGATTGAACATTGAAAATAAACAAATGCATCATTACAACATCATAGTATGAAAATAATACAAAATAACATGAAGAGACATATGTAGCAGTTCAACCATGAATGCATCCAAATCAACCTTTTTTATGGTCAATAGTTCAAATTTAAAACTTAAAATAGTAGAACATAGAACAGAGAGCAGCAGAACACTTACCTGTTGTGGTCATCCTTCTCTACCAGGTTTACAAGCAAGCCCAGAATAGCCACAAGAAAATCTAACTCATGATCATTGAGATGCTTATCACATTGCTGGTCTTCAGCATTTGAAGTATTTTCTTTCATCTGACCAAAGGACATCGAAGAGCTGAAGCAAGGGAAATGACCAGCTATCAGCATGGACATAGTTTCTAGTCCTCCATAGGCCGCAATTTGCTGACAGCCAACAGGATTGTCATTAGTCAAATTCATCAACACCTACAGTAAGACAACCTTAGTTAGTGCACAAGCCCAAGTGACATGTCTGGTGCTACAAGACAGAATCCCAGATAGGAATTCTTGCTTAAATAATAATTAAAAGAGAGAGAGAGAGAGAGACACACACACACACACACACACACACATATATATATATAATAGAAAGAATTGTATTCAGGTGATATTTAAAGCAGAAATGAAATATAAACAACTGCCAAATTATCTGATTCTGGTAGGTAAAAAAGTTTGATTTGGCCATCCAAATCCAAATTCCATAGATATGAACATTCTTCATATATGGAAAGAGTAAACGCTGAAAATACCTTAACAGCAGTGAGAAGGCAATCACTTAGAAGGCTGGAACATTCTTCATCACCACCAACAGAACTGGAACAATTGATGTCTACATCATTCAATTCTTGATGGATCTCTTCTGTCTGAGATTGACATATATCCTCAAATTCTCTGCTTGGCACCTCGTATTTTCTTTTAGAATGAGATTTCTTCTGTTTTCCTGACAATATGTCCCACTTAGAGGGTGCAAAGTCATCCTCATCAAATGCAAAAGGGTCTTGACTATCATCCGAGATTACAATTGGGGTATTTTCAGTAAACCGTACATTCTTCTTTGAATTATTATGGATTGTGGATGTTTTATAGTTTGAACTCTTTGATGCACCACTGCAAGATTCAGATGTCGAAGAACTGACCCTCATCTTTAGTGAATAAATATCACTAGTTGAAGTGCTGGGAGTTTCAGAAATGGATTGTGAACATTCCATCCGACTAGATGTCAAAAGTCTGCTGTTCCGTGGAACATTAGAACTCTTAGCAGAAGAAGCTCTATCCATACCAAACAACTTGCCGATAGAACCTTTGAATAAAGTTTCATTCTCTGAAATTAAAATGATAACATTAAACATATCTAAAGACAAAATTATTTCAACATTAGTAAGCAGAAACAAAAAAATAGTTACCATAAATTTATCTTGCAGAATATTGCAACAAAAAAGCATAATTCAAATCCTGACTGAAATCAACGGCTTTTCTCTCACTTTTCTTTCAGGTTAAAACATTTTTTTCTCCACAATGCAGAACAAATCATCTAATTAATGATTAAAATATGACATCGTTTGAGTAACTAGATAATTAACAAAGAAAAAACATCTTTCTTCGGGTATGTTTGTTTGGGGATCATACTTGCTTAGGGTTTTAAAAAATAAAAAATAAATAACTCTTGATCTACATTTTTCCTCATGTGTTAGGGAAAAATGAAGAGAAAGATAATTGATATTGATATGTCCTCTTACAAGAGAGAAGCAGTTCAGGCAATATCTCCGCTCTAGAAGAAAGGAATGATTGTATAATGGTTTGATTATAATGATTAAAAAAAATCCACACCCACACGCACCCATGAAAAAAAAACAAAAAAGAAAACAAAAAACAACCATAGTACCTTTATGGTCTCTTAACAGATCTGGTTCAGAATCATGACTGACCATAGAGAGCAAATCATAAGGTTTTTTGTCCTTAGATGTTGCGGAGGCACTTCGACGTAAACATATGTCTAGAAGAATTTTGGGATGAATTAGGGGAGAGAAGAAAAGGTACCAGCCATTAGAAAATAGAAATGAAAACTAATGAAAGAAAAACAGAATGTGAGTGAAAAGGAAAAAGAACAACTCAGCAGAAGCAGGAATTTATGCCTTTGTGTGATCATTACCTGAGAGGATCCTTATAACAGTTATGATCAGCTCCGTAAAAGAAAAAGAAGTTGCCTGAGGATTTAATCTTCCTTTCAATCCAAGCAAATGAGTCTATTATGGCAAAGTACAAGTTAGATAAATTAGCAAGGTGATTAATCAAAAAAGCAACAAATGTCGCAGTTTCCATCATGAAAGACAGATTGAAAGTTACACGAGCAAAACTTAAACCAACAAAACATATCTATCAATATTTACAATAAATTAGGCAAAGCACGTATGTTCACCTGATTATCTGTGCTTAGAAAAGTAGCATTTTCCATTATCTTCAGGCATTTGAGAAGCACGGTTAGATTCTTCAGGTGTTTGTTATTTCTTGGATCCTTAGTAGAGAGAGAACTATCACCCTCCATCCATTTCTGAAAAGCAAAGTCATGGTTCTAAGTAACAATTACCACAAATTGAATTCATCTACAATCCTATTGCTAGAGCATTTGCAAAATAGAAATCAACAAAAGTAATTAATCAAGATGCAAAGCCCAATACACCACATGAAAACAGTGCCCATTACATAAGGTACACATATTGAACTAACATACAAGCTCACACCTCCAGATCTGAATGACAACTCATGGTGACTTCAAAGACCGCATCAAGTCCTCCATACTCTCTTAGTTTCTCCTTAAAATTTCCACCAGCCTTCCTTACCGCACCAGTGGTTTCTGGACAGATATAGTCGTCATATGTATCAGTACAAAGGGCAATTAATCAATTCCATGAAGACTATCACAAGATTCTGTTTAGTTCAGGGTTAACACAAGATATAGTCGTCATATGTATCAGTACAAAGGGCAATTAATCAATTAAACAACTACAGATTCTGTATAGTTCAGGGTTAACTACAAGATAATCATATTTTTAAATGTGACAACTATCAACTATTTATTAATTTGGAACAGAAAGACACATAATGAAAGCATTGATAACCCTATATAACAACAACATAAAATTTGTATGTAACAATGGCATCTTCCATCAAATTCAGTACCACTGAACCAACAAGTGAGAAATAATTAGTTTTTATGTCCATATAAATATGCCGTTTTCATATTTTGAAAGAAATAAAGGGAGTCCCAGAAAGACTGGCAAAACAAACTATTCCTCTCTAGTTCTAAACAGTAAACATTATTACAGATGAACAGATTCGATGATCCATTGTTATGCTTGCATGAGAAAATCAACATCAGGAACCAAAGAATCAAACAGTCAAATCTATAGCAATGAAAGGAACACCTTCAGACAATAATACAAAATGTGGAAGTTGATATTATTTACGATACCATCAAGAGAAATGGCAGATAAACAAGCCTTCTCCATGGTCAACAATGCTAACCATTTTGGGCATAACTCTGGCCTCTCCACCACATTGTCATTCTTAAGAGATGTTTTTAGTCCTTTGCAATTTACTAGAACTTCTTGAACTCTAGAAAAAACTGCAACCACACTGGAGTCCATTCTCCCCGTTGAAGTTTTTAGCATGTCATCATTCTGACGCAAGGATAGAAGCTTAGAGCCAAGTTTTGGTACCTTGTCTTCAATGGATGTCGACTCAATTGGTCTCAACAACTTCATAAGAAATCGAATACAACCAGATGATTCAAGTAGATGATCATCTTGACCCTGAAACAAAAAGCAGATTATAGATAATTAGAGAGCATCTTGACTTACAGTCCAAACAATTAGCATGGAAGTATATGCCTCTGAATTATCAATGTTGTCCATGTAAGATGAGAATCAAAGCCATCTTTATGGATTATAAAACAAATACTGAAAAATCTGTTACAAATGAGGTGCCAGGTTCACAATGCTCAGGCATAATGTTAAGCCAAGTCATAAAAGATATTTGATGCTCTGCCTTCAAATTAAGGGGGAAATATTGTTTTTAATAGATCTGAACAAAACTAGAAAAGGTAAACAATCTAATATAGCAAAGTGCCCATATATGGAATTTTGGAAGACGCATGACCAAATATATGAGTTTGCCTTAGTTCTTTTTTAATAAAGAAGTCTAGATGAACTACAAGGAAACATATAGAGTTCTACGTCTAGAGGTTATCTTTTGTAAACATCATGCCAAAGAAAATGTTTCCATTGCTCAAGTAGTAGTGCCAATACATAGAAGCATCTACTGGATTTCTTCGTTCTTCTTCCTTAGAACATAAAGGGAATTCACACACACAGAGACACGCTTGGCATTTCCTTATGGCATTAAAGATTTATTTGAATGTGGGATCAAAGTATCAAACAACTAAAACAACAGGAAAATATTGCAGACCTATAATAAAATCTTTGTACGTAGAAAACGTAGAAAACAGTACATCATTATAGCAGTATTACAAGAGAGTTCTATCTTTCCACCTCTAGCAGCTTTAAGAACTTTGGCAATGGAATAGATTTCTCATACATAACATTAATGACTTTATTTTTATAAGCCCAAAGTTTCATCCATAATTCCTACAACTGCAAATTCTTGAACAATACAAAACTTACATCACAGGTTAAAACGTATAAAAGTGTTGCAGCAGCAAGATTGCTGGGAGAATCCTCGAGACTGATGCCCATAATAGCTTCAGTTATGGTCTTTGCCATCCTATACAGTATAAAAATCAGGGGCTAATCAGCTAAACATTCATTCTTATGCATTTTTCTATGTGAGAATCAGTTCAATTCATACACTCAGTTTAAAATTCCCAATCAAATCTTAATAATGTCAATTGGCTAAAAGTAAACTTACCATGGGCAAGTGCAACTAAGTAATATTAGTGCAAATGGTAAAAGCAATATTATGATTATGAATCTATTTAATTGTGAAATCTAGCATTGAAACATATCTATCATTCTCATCTTGTCAAATGGCAAGAAAGTGACCAAAGGGGTGAATCAAACTAAAAGCTAGCTAGTGCCAAGTGGTTAAATGTAATCCGAAATATATTCACAAGTTCAAGTCCATGACAAAGCACCTATTAGCCTATAGTCTGTGGGAAGGGGCAGCCCATACAGCATTATATGCTGAGCAAAGATTATCACACCCAATGGATGTGAACAGACTTTTTATTAGACTTAAAAACTGAAAACTAAATAAACAACAATGAACCATAAACCCTATTAAACGATATAGTACAAACACACATTTGAGCTCCCACTAACGTCACATTTCTTTTTGTAAAGTGACTATACACTATAGAGACCATAGTGATCTACCAGTTGAATCTACCTAACTCAACTGGAAATTGTACATTAGACTTATAAATGGATCAAAAAACTAATAAGCATCTTTGTTCTACTTCTCCTCCTCACGAAGCACTACCCATATTCTTATCCAAGAACATTTAAATCACAACTCATCTTCAAAATTTTGTAAGATAATCCAAAGACTTGCCAATAAATTCAAAGACCACAACTCAAACTAAATAAAAATCACCCCAAGACTCCATCCTCTCCAATTTGAAAACTTTGACCTGTCTCCTCACAAACAAAACACAATAGAAACAATAACAACAACAATTTCCTATATAAGCAATAAACATACTTCAGATTCAAATCCTGCATTGAGTTTTCAGCAAATTAAAAACTATAAAATATGAAATTTGCATACCCCTGACTCCTGAGAAGCCTCCGCTGCTGCGTGGTGCCACAAATACCCAACAGTGACACCAAACTCGCTCTCCTGATCCGTAAAGGATGCCCCTTGCGGAGCCCATCGAGCGCGAAATTCACCTCATCAACATGCTCCATCATCTCCCCAAACTCCTGCGCCTCCATAAGTGTCGACGTCGCAGGTATTGCCACGTGGCAGCTCCCGTTAGCTGCAGCCGCCTTCTTTTCCCCCTTTCTTGCCCTCTTCGGCTCTCTGCCGCCGCCGCCGCCGAAATCGTCTACTAAATTCGGATCCGAATCGAAGATTGACCAATGCGAGGACGAATCTTGGGACGAGAACGCAAATCCGTAGAGGTTGTTATCGTGGTTCTGTGAGCTCTCCTGCGATAGTGGGTCCGAAACGTCGTCGTTGAGAGAAGAAGCTGAGCAGGTCCTGGAGAGGGGTCTGTTTCGGCGACCGTATGTGCGAACAATCATCTTACTTCACTGAGGGGCCAGATCGGCGGAGTTTCCTAACGGTGGTGGTTGGTGGCGGCGGCTATTTGGTCATTTTGGTGAGGTTGAAAGGGCTTTTTGGGAAGAACAGTGTCTAAAGAATTGTGTATGTGAACGAATTTGGGGAAAATTGAAGACGGAGAAAGGTGATGATTTTCTTGAATTTTCAGGTTTGGTGAGCTCAAGAAGAAGACAACGATGGAGAGGACTGAGAGAAGAAGAAGGAGGAGGAGGACGACGAAGGGAATTGAATTAAGGTTTTTGAATTTCTGTGTGTTTGTGTTTTTTTTTCGTTCTTTCTTTATTTTTGGATTATTGAATTCCGTGAGATTTTAAATTGAATGGGCCAGTGTAGCTTTATCTTATTTTATCCGATTAATTTTGCACTCCCCGAGTAAATATCAGAAGAGGCTAGTTTGGTAATTTTAGTTGTATATATCTGTTTTGGGCTTGTGTTGGACTCTTTGAAAGTTTGAATTGGATTAATTGTTGAGTAAAAAACCTAAAAACCTAAATACCAAAAAAATATTTATTGGTAAAAAGTACAGAAATAACAAAAAAAAAATAAAGTATTGCTCATGTTCCTAACGTTTATGAGAAGTTTTAAAAATAGTCTTAATAATTTAATTTGGTTCAATTTTACGCCTAACATTTTCAATTAATTTCAATTATACCCTAATTAAAATTTTTCGCACACAAGGAGTTAAATAATTAGAAGTATAATTGAAGTCAATAAAAAATGTTAAAGGTAATTATAAAACTTCTTGCAAATATTAGGATCATAAACGTATTTTTACATATAAATATTTTTTTGGTATTTAGGTTTTTAGTTTTGTATTCAACAATTAATCCAAATTCAAACTTTTAGTCCCACATAAGTCCAAAACAGAAATATGCAAAGCACGTCCTTTAACATAAATGATAAATGACTTAGATTACTTAAGTGCGTAATTTTAAATTCGAATTTTGTAAACGACATATATGCATAAGGGAATGTGGTCACACCGAATCATTTGAAAATGGCATTAGATAAGGTGTAAGGGGTTAATCTGCACTTACTGGACCTAAAATACCCTCCTAACAAAAACACAAAAATAAAATAAAAGTACAGCAATTTCTTTCTCCAACCTATAAATTTCTTTTTGAAAAATATATAGTATGGAAAAGTTTAGCATAAATCTATATTACAATTGCTCATTTGCTTAAGTTTATTGAAATTTATGTTTCAGGAATTAGAATAATCATGAATCCAAAATATTTTTGGTCACGTATAATACATAAAAAAAAATATTTAAAAAGTGTTAAATCCAAAATTTCTTAATAAAAGCACAAGATATTTACTATATTTACTAATATCATATTTATTATTATTGCACATACTCTAATTACAGTACTTAGACAATAATTTATCTTTATTTAGGACATGTATGTAAAAATAATGTAGCATGGAATAGTACGAGTAGAGAATCTGAAGACCGTGTGTTCTTTGATTGTTCCTCTTAAGATTTTGCAGCTTCTGAATTTGATTCCAAAAGCATGCAACTATCTCCAAACTCAAAAGCTAATTCAATCTTTGATAAATCCTCCCATAAAGTTGTTATTAGAGTGGTTTCTTTTAAGTTTATCAAACTGGCCAACATGGCCGATCCATTAATAACATTTTCAAAAAGTACATCCACAAATTTGTGTAACTGTAGAACTTAAAGATATATGCAGCATGATTAAAGCATGCATGGTAAACTTTGAAATCACTACCGTTTTCATGTAAACAAGACTAACTCAGACCAAATCATATATCAATGCGATAAACAAATTTATATTAATAAAAATATCTAAAAAAGGATAAATGACAAATTTTCTTTCAAATAATTTAAAAAATACGACCAAAAGAATTTGTTATTTTTCCTTAATATTTCAGAAAATTAATTATTGTTTATACCTACTCGTACCAAAAGAATACCGATATAATTTGATATATATGCAATGTATAGAAATGATATATTGCTTTTTTTTTTCTGGTGTCGTGATATTGTATATATGCGATGTATAGGAATGATATATAGTAGGTAAATGCTTATATGTAATTAATTTTAGTATAAACATAATAATCTACTTTCCCTTCAAAATCACAATATTAAAATATTTACATTTACATATATTAAGAGATGAGATTGCTTGCTTAATTAATAATATTTTTACTATACATAGTTACATACTAACGGTGTTAAATATTTCAGTCAATAACGAGACAACATTGAATTTATTCGAAATATTTAAGAATAAAAATAAAACATTTCAAATAAAACGAAATATTATTGAGAGAAACGGAGCCAAATAAAATAATATCGAACCTTATTATTATTCTTCTTCTTCTTAATTAGCCAGATATGATATTTTACCTTATTTCCTATCACATATCATATGATATATCGTATATTGAAAATATAAATACATTACATAATAACAAACAGCACCTAAAGATGCGTTGACTTGATAGTTGATATATTTATATATATTTTTGTTTCGTGGAACAGAAATAAGATAGTTTTAAAACGTAATTATACTTAATAAACTAATAATTTATAGTAATATATTAATATGAAAATTGAAAATAAAGCCACCACAAAAATTATGGAAGAAAAGAAAAACACTAATAATTCCGTGTCAAAGAAAAAAGAAGAAGAGTAATTTAAAGCAGCTAAATATATCGATAAATCATTAAATCTTGATTAATTATCTGCCTAAACCTAAATCTTTAGTCCTTTACACAATTAATCCGAGCGAAAAGTAACGGTATTTATGTTTCCGCACATTTAAACCTGCGAAATTATAGAACCGACCCCATCTCTTTTATTTATTTTTTTCTTTATTTATTTGGTAACGGCTTACGCAATTGGAAGCAGTAGTACTATTTTTGACCTTTCGTTTTCTGGATCTAGGGTTTCTCTTTCTGACGACTCCGCTTCCTCAATTTTCATCATCAACAACAACAACAAAATCTTCAAATACCCCCTAAATCATCAAACCCTAGTTAGCGCCCCCAACAATTCTGAACATCGAACCAAGAACCGTTCACGATCGGGGAGAGATTCGCGATCATCGACGCTGTTAGGGTTCTTGAAAAAAAATTGTTGATTTTTTTTCTTTGTCTCTCAGTCACCGTCGCCATATCACCACCACCTTCAATCACGGATCTAAGACTTTTCCCTGTGGAACAAAAAAAAGTTGCCTTAATTATGATTTATTTTTGTTACATATCTCAGTTGCTCATAATGCGAAAATTCAGATGAATCTTAAAGCATTCTTGACGAGAAAACACTTTTTTGCCCCCTTTTACTTACACGGAATCTTGATGAAATTCCAAATATTCTTGCTTGAGATTTGAGGGGAACGAAAAAAGAAAAAAACAGAAATGTATAAATCGGTGGTTTACCAGGGGGATTTGGTGTTGGGTGAGGTTGATTTATACCCAGAAGAGAACAACAACAACTACTTGAAGCACAAGAACTTCGATGTGAGAGAAATCAGGATAACTCACTTCTCGCAACCCAGTGAGAGGTGCCCACCACTTGCCGTGCTTCACACCGTCACATCTTGCGGTGTTTGCTTCAAAATGGAGTCAAAGACCATGCAGCAGGACGCGCTCTCACACTTGCACTCCTTGTGTATAAAGGAGAATAAGGTATATATTAACTAAACATAAACACTTGGTAAAAATGGTTAAAAGCAGCAACACTAAAATCCCCCACCATGTTACAGAACAATTTGACTCTGGACAGAATCTGACAGGACTACCATTGGAATCTTTGGATAATAAACCCAGTTGTGTTATTAATCTTTTCAAGGGTTTTGTAATAATTTGCCTGAACTTACTAAATCTGCTGTTTTGAACCCAGATGCTGAAGGGGATTGGCTAATTAGTCACTTAACACAAGATAACCTGTATTCAGTGGTCCTTGTTAATACTGAACTGGGTTCATGATGTTCAATGAGCCTATTTGATGAGGACTATGTTCATTGTTGATCTTATACTGATGTTTGCAATGGCTTGGTTGTTGTGGAGAAGTATGAGATGATAGTGTAATTTAGATTCTCTGACTGACTGAATGTTATACTTAAGATATGTTAAGAAATTTGGTTTCAATCCAAAATGCACCAAATGTTTCTCTAACTTGAACTGATTCTTGAATTTGACAAGCTTGTGTCTTTGATATGATTGAAAAAAATATTTATGTTTGTCATTTGTCTTGATGTTACTTAAATTTTATGTGCCTGACATTTACCTTATATATTTTATTTTAGATCACTTGAATTTTAAACATGATAACCTTTTTCTTTTTTTTGCTTATTTGTCTCTGCAGACTGCTGTGATGCCACTAGGAGGAGGAGAAGAAATACATTTGGTTGCAATGTATTCTCGGCATAATGATAGGCCATGTTTTTGGGGATTCATTGTTGCCTCTGGACTTTACAATTCTTGTCTTGTTATGTTAAACCTTAGATGTTTGGGTATAGTGTTTGATCTGGATGAAACACTTATAGTAGCAAATACAATGCGCTCATTTGAGGATAGAATCGAGGCACTCCAAAGGAAAATAAACTCTGAGGTAGATCCACAACGAATTTCAGGCATGCAGGCTGAGATCAAGCGCTACCTAGATGACAAAAATATATTAAAGCAATACGTTGAAAATGATCAAGTTGTTGATAATGGGAAATTAATAAAGGCTCAACCTGAGATTGTTCCAGCATTATCTGACAGTCATCTGCCTATAGTTCGACCTCTGATACGGTTGCAGGAAAAGAACATTATTCTTACACGTATAAATCCGCAGGTATATAATGTTCTGTTATGCAATAAGTTAGCTACACCTGCTTTAACGTTTTGGGAATGTGAACTACCTGTTTTCAAATGATTTTTTTTTTCCTAGTTATATGCTTATTTATTTGTTGAGTCAAGTAAAAACTTGACATCTATTGCTGTGGGTCTGACTTCTGCATTATATTATTATTCGGATGACAAAGCAATGTGGTTTTTATGTTAAAGTGTTTTAAACCATCTTTTGTTCCAATGCTTGATCTGATGATGTAAAGGAGAATAAATATTATGTCGACTTATCTATGTTATTGACATATACCATCATACATTTCTCCAACTAATTATTCTGACAAAACTTGTATTTGAAAAGATTCGTGATACAAGTGTCCTTGTGAGGCTGAGACCTGCATGGGAAGATCTTCGTAGTTACCTGACTGCAAGGGGGCGCAAGCGTTTTGAGGTTTATGTTTGCACAATGGCTGAAAGGGATTATGCTCTAGAAATGTGGAGACTTCTTGATCCAGATCTGAATCTGATAAATTCCAAAGAACTATTAGATCGTATCGTATGCGTTAAAGCTGGTAAGCAGCAAGCATGATTTTCTGTTCTGCTAGTTCTATTTTTTACTTGTATAAAATGAAATGAAGCTCCGACAGAAGTAAATCTTAAGGATTTATTTAGACAGGCAGCTTATCTTTTAGGTTCTCCCATCTGTGTTTGATGTGGAGATGTGCTTATTTATGCTTTGTTATTATACTATATACTGTATATTATACTATCATATGTATCTGTACTGCTGCTACTGTATCATTTATTTGAGATGTGTTTGTTTCGGTAATATGATAGGTTTGAAGAAGTCATTGTTCAACGTCTTCCAAGATGGTTTTTGCCATCCAAAGATGGCATTGGTCATTGATGATCGCTTGAAAGTTTGGGATGAGAAAGATCAACCACGGGTGCATGTTGTCCCTGCCTTTGCTCCCTACTATGCTCCTCAAGCTGAAGTAATTTTGCTTTCTTATATCATTGGAGACTTGGTTGCATATATTGATTTTCATATTTTTTTGGTTATATGAACTAAATTAACCTACTTTTCATGTAGGCAAATAATGCTGTGCCTGTCTTGTGTGTTGCAAGGAATGTAGCTTGCAATGTTAGGGGTGGCTTCTTTAAGTAAGAGTTGAACCTTTTAAAATTGTTTGTCCAGTTATTTTCATACCTGAAAAAATTGGCAGGGGTAACCAGTATTCAAGTACCTGACTGAAATCACTGATACTGTGACAGGGACTTTGACGATGGTCTTTTACAAAAGGTTCCTCAAATTGCCTATGAAGATGATATAAAAGATATACCTTCTGCTCCTGATGTGAGCAATTATCTAGTTTCAGAGGTTAGTGTAGCTTTATATATGAGCATACTTGTACTACTACCTCTAGTATTCAGAGTTCATTTTTTTTTTCTTTGTATAAAATTAGTATTCAGGGTTTATACTGTTCAAATTTAAATTTTAACCAGAATTTGTATCATTGATTTTTGGTTATATGATGTGCTCCTT
>JASCZI010211646.1:0-15497 GCA_036250425.1 Stylosanthes scabra | reverse complement strand
GGAAGAAACCTGGTGCTGTGAGTTGCTTCTCATTGAGCTTTGTTTTCTTGGACAACATATCAACAACCTGTGACATCATTGGCCTTCTGCTTGCAGCTGCTTGTGTGCAGAAGAATGCCACCTTCATGTACCTAATCACCTCTTCCTCAGGAAACTCTCCCATTTCTGGATCCACAAGCTCCCCCAGCTTCCCCTCTTCGTGGAGTTGCCATGCCTGTTATCGCAAACATAATCTTCAATGCATTGGATATTGTGGAAACTTAAAATCCATCAAAACCAAAATTTATCAGAGCAGAAATAAAAATTCATGATGTTGCCAAGTAAACTGTAAATACGGGATGCTGTGAAATGCATGTACCCATTCCAAGAGGAGTTTGTATGAGTTTCCCCAGTTTGTCCTTGAACTGCTTCTGCCACTAACTATTTCAAGTATAAGAACTCCAAAACTATATACATCAGCCTTCAGAGTTAACTGGCCACCAATTGCATATTCAGGTGCCAAGTAACCACTGTGCAAATCGAAACCAAAACAGGAAAACATATTGGTGAGTTCCATAGTCCAATCGAGGATCGAAAGCAAGAATTTAAAAATTAAGGAGTCTGAACTATCACATACGTTGTTCCAGCAATTCTTGTGCTAATATGAGTGATGTCATCTGGAAATAATTTAGCTAACCCAAAATCTCCTATTTTTGGATTGAAGTCTCTATCGAGCAGTATGTTGCTGGCTTTGATGTCTCTGTGCACAATGTGTGGCACAAGTTCTTCATGAAGAAATGCAAGACCCCTAGCAGTGCCCATGCAAATAATAGATCTTTTTCTCCAGTCTAGTCTTATGTTTATACCCCTTGTGCCTAAAAAAAGATGGAAAAGGTTAAATGTTTGATTTTCTCATCAAAATGTGAATCTTAGTTTTTTATCTCATAATTACAACAAAGCATTACTCAAAGTTACCAAGTAATGCACGATCAAGGCTGTTATTTTCCACATACTCGTAGACTAGTATCCGATTAGGTCCTTGAATGCAGCAACCGACCAATTCAACTAGGTTTGGATGCTTAACATTTGATATAGTTTTAATCTCGGTTAAAAATTCACGAACTCCTTGCCTTGACCCAGCTGAAAGGGTCTTCACTGCTACTTGACTCCCGTCTTTTAAGGTTCCCTAGCAAAAGTTCAACATAGGTGTTTAGTGAAACACAAAAAGATCAAAATGTCATGTTGTTTATTCGACCTATTATGACTCCGCTTAAGTAAGCTAGCATATATACAATACCATCGTAATTTATATAATTGTACTTTTAAAAGAGAAATCAACGAGGTTTGTAGAGGGTATGATTAGGATAGCGAAGAGGTAATTATTTCTTGTACAAATTTTATAGGTAGCCTTCCCTTCTAAGGATTTGTCAACTACTTAATAAATACTTATATCGTGTCAAACATTAAGATGGAAGGATTAACTTGCAAAGCTGATGCTCTGAAAATCCAGTCTAATCTTTTTATGGTGCATAAGCATAAGAAAATTAAATATATGGTAAGCTTATCAAAATCGGTTTCTGTATGTAAAGATGTTTTGACTGGCCCAATAAGAATGTAATGCCTTTTCAATTCAATATCCAGATGCCTAATAGACCTAAAATTGGCATTTGCATTTACAAATGGAATCATTAATTCAGAATTCAATATAAAAGAAAGGAAGAAATGAAAAAGGAAACTTAGCATTGAGATTTGAGAAATTAGCACATACAAGGAATCATTCTTGTAACTCTAACATTAAGTCCACAAAGTTTCAACTTATACACGAGTCATTGACCTGAATACCTTGTAAACAGTTCCAAAACCTCCTCGTCCTAGCTTATTGCTTGGATGATAATTATCAGTAGCCAATCTCAGTTCTTTGTCAGAGAAATGTTTAACATTATCAAGTGGATAGCCTGAGTAACAGCACAAGTATATAAAATGCTTAAGGCATTAAAGGTAGCAATAAATGGGTAAACATGTATACATAAAAGTATCAATAACTAACAAACCATAGCAGTATTTCTTATCAAATATAAACCAGCCAGTAAAACATGTCAAAGGATCTCTGCTGTTAATAGTAATTTGGTTAAAAAACTAAATAGGCATTAATATCAAGTTTCTTTTGCCTGATAAACCTTCCTATGAACAGTAACCAAAAACCAAGATACAGTCTACGTGGCAATACTCGAATTGAACAAATATTAACATATAACTCAGAAAGAAATCCCCATGCTGGACCTAGATTCTGTCCTTCTCTCCCTTTGTCATTAAATTCAACGTATTTGACAATATTCTCAACTAAATTACAAGCAGATAAGAACAACAGGACGGTGAGAAGTCCAGAAAATGTATAGGGAACTAAACAATATTCTGCCATTAGCCATTATTGAAGGTTATATAAAAGCATGAAAATAATTAATCACTAGGTCCTCACCGTCAATTTCGTTGGGAGTATGAGAAGGACTTTTCTTCTTGAGAGTTGAGGCTCCAAAGCAGCCACAACTCATAATGATCCTCGAATACGACTGCTATACTCTGCAGTCTGCATTACATATCATATTCTAACATAAGTGAACTGCCATTTTTACATTCACATGTCGAAGTGTAAGTAACTCGAGACATGGTTCACTTAAACAGCTGTTTGCAAAGCCTCACATGGCGTGCAAACCACAAAACAAACGCAGTAAATATTTTGCTAAAGCGGAATGATTCAAGGCTGTCTTGATATATTGATATCGAATTTCATGTAACTTGGCACATTTCCAGCATAATGTCCAAACAAAATTAAGTCTAAAAAATTGGGAAAAAATACTCGTGAAGGAATGTGGAAAGTGGTAAAGTAATGCTTTAATCACCTTCGAATTTATAACTTTCTCCACCATCTTATTTTAAGGTGATTAGAGCATTACTTTTTATCTAGAGTGATTAACAACTTTTCTAAACAGCTTGATAAAAAAAATGCATTCAGGCTAAACACAAATGAAGTCAAAAAAGAAAAGGGAAAAAGTCAACCTTTTTCACGTTAATGATTCTCGTAGAAAATCAGAGATCACAGCTTAGATCAAACAACATGCACGGTGCCTTCTCACCAAAGTACCAAACCCTAAACCCCAAACTGCATGATGGTTCTAGTTCGCAAAATTCTCTAATTTCATCACGATTTACGATAATTATGAACAAGACCGACTTGCATTGACTACAAGAATTTTTGCCAAATTAACCTAAATCTTGTTCATTTCCGGTTACAGGTATAATTCAGTTGATAATTCATAATAAGAAGTTGAAATTCAACCACAAAATTAAGAGAGAGAAAAAAAAAAGCAGCTAAGAGTTGAGAAGAAAACAAAGAAAGAAAGAAATAAACAAATAAAATGAATAGAAGAAGCATCACCTGAATTTTGGCAAAGAAGCGAAATTTGCAGAATATGCAGGTGAATGCAGGAGCAGAGAAAGAAGAATATTGAGATACTAGTTAGTTTGGTGGGTAAGTTATTGAATTGAAGAAAAATCACATAATAAAAAATAAAGAAAGAAAAATGGTGGTTGATATTTTGAAGAGAAATGACTAAGCAGCGAGTGATTAATTGTCACGTATGCAGTGACCGACTCCTCTTCCTTCCTCTCCGTCCATGACTTCCCCGCCTTTTATATAGGTAGACGAATTACTAATAATTTAGTTAAATATATTAAATTATTTATTAATAATTTATAATAATTAAATTTATTTGAAATTAATTATGTGTAAATATTATTAATATCATACACATATTAATTAAGTTTAAATTTTAGAAATTACAGAGTGTAATTTTTTTTTGTTTATACATTTCAACAAGTCCCATTATATAATGGAGATATTTTTGTTGTTTAGTTGAGCTAAGTCTGAAACAGAGGGAATGCTGTTCCCACTTGAAAGTTGGACAATACTATTCTGGGAGGGCGAGAGCGATGTTTTTTTAGTAGTCTTTTGTTGATTAATAAAATTTTAAGAATTTAAAATCTTTAAATTAGTGCGAATTAGTCATTCACATGCACATTGAAATATATATATATATATATATATATATATATCTATCTATTTTTTTTTAAAGAGCACCTATGTTTACGTAATGCTTTCAAATTCCAATAAATGATTACATTATTGCTTAACAAATAGGTATGATTATTATTCATTAATCATCATACCCTTCATATATCAATATCATGATAATTGAAAAAGATTAGTATATATTTGTGCCCTCTCCATTCCATATACATACATAGGGAAAACCGTCATTTGACTCTGCTATTAATTAGGGCAAAATAACAAGTCTGGTTAAAATTTAGAAAACATATATATATAGTGTGCTCGGATAGAATAGGATTTTAACAAAATCTCGATTCGATCCGCATAATTCTCATTAGATCATATATGAGATTCGTACTTTTTTATTTTTAGATCTGATCTGATCCGCACATTTGTATATCGGATTGTGGATTCATTCGCTAAAAAAAACTAATTTCAAAAGGAAAGAATGAAAAATATTATAATACAAAGTATATTTTTCAACTTATTTTCTTATATAACATTAAATCAACAAATTCAAAATAATAAAAATAAAAAATAACAAATATACATTTAAAAAAATTGTTGTAAAAGTCATAAAAAACATGTATTATTATATATATTTGTATTATTTATTTATTAATATGTGAATTCGCGGATATGCAGATCAAATCCGTGAATGGGCACTTGATATTCGCGATATGTATTTGTCAACGTGCGGATATGCGGATCGAATTCGATCCATGCAAACTTAGGATTTGTTTTCGTTAGGGTCTAAAGAATTTTGTCTTTTGTTATTACACCATCTTATCAATCAATTTAATTATACTCGGTGACAAAAGTATATTCTTTGAGTCATGATAAAAATGAAAAAAAAATTTGGTGCTAAAAATCAAAAGCCATGCTTAATTATATACATATTCGAATAAGTGAACACTATATAATATATATTAATGACAAATATTAATTTATATGCCATACAAAATTAAATATGATCCACAAAATTAGACATGTATAATACAGTAAAAATCAATTTCACCACAGAAATAAAAATATTTGAATAAATTTAAATGATGAAAAGACTTGTAATAATTTGTTCTAATATGTCACCAGAAAAAATAATTTGTTCTAATAATAATATATAATTAGTGTGTGCAGCTCAATTAGTGAAAACGGAATTACGTAAAATTTGTGTCGAATTTGTGGCATGCATGAAACCTCGTGGGAGATAGATGATGAGTACCAACTAACGTCCATCTTTTTTTTTGGTGTCCACCAACTAACGTCCATCTTTTTATCTAGAATTTGTGCCTTGTTAATTAAATTTAAATAAAATTAAAATTGGAAACATGTCTGCAAGAGATATGCATGATTATGCACGCATTACGCATATGTGGAATTTAATTTGAAGTGTGAAATGGACCTTGCATTGCCTTCTTGGAACGTTGAAAGAGTACCCAATTCTCAATTTCGTTCACAAATCACAACCCAACTGGACCGCATAACAGAGGATTATTCATCAATTCATCAAATACTTTTCAAACTATATATATAAGAAGATGATTAAATGGAATATGTTGAACTTGTGATTGTTGTTAAGACGCGTTTTCTATCGGCGTCTATTTATAATAACTCAGTAATAATAAGTAGACCCAGCTCCTTCTTATGGAATAATATTCAATTCCACAATAAGGTTGAAAAACAGATAAATTAATGGACAAAATTAATATTACATAGTCATATATTGACATTATTTCTGATGGATCGGACTTCATTCCAGGTCAACTTCTAAAAATAGGAAATATATATATAAGTATGATCTGATTATTTTCTTCTAGAGGGCAGCTTTATGTTTGTGGTAATATATGAGGTATCTGTAGCCTGTAGGAATCAATAATCAATAAGTCCGCGTAAGTATAATTAGGCGCAAACAAATTATGATTACGCAAGTGACTACTTCAAACGTCATTTTATTTTATTTTATGGTTTTTCATGACATATTTTATTTTCGGTAATACTATAAGTAGTATTGTACACATTTATACATATATTATGTTTAAAAACACGTAAAAATATAAACATTAACTCAATTTTAATTTATTCAATTTAATTTATGTAACTCATGTTAATTCTTATTTTCATTACAAAATCATTAACGACATGATAAAGTGGGCTCAGACTACCGTATTATAAATAATAATTATAATCATTCTTTATATATCCATCATTATTTAATAAAAAAAAATAAAAGAAATGAAGAAAAAGAAGACAATGATATATAATTGTTCCCCGTGAAAATTGATATTATAGGCTTTTTAGAAATCAAATCCATATCCAAACTTTTAATTATCTATGTAGAAAAATAAATAAAGTCATCTCAACATGTGATTAAGATTTTACCACAAAAATAAGGTCAATAACTTATATCAGTCACCCATCTAAATTAGTATAGATAAATAAGAGTTTATATTCATTAAAAATAATAATGCTATCGAATTAATATTAAGGGATCAATAAAAAATCAATGAGTGTAATTAATAAAATAGTGGGTGGTAAAAAAAAATAGAAAAAAAATAATATTAAATTCTTATTATTTCTAATATTGATTATCAAGACTTTTTCATTCAGTAATATTTTTTTCGAATTCGATTCTAGCTAGATGATGAAAATAAAAATTATTTATTTAAAAAATTGTTCATTTTATCTCTATAATATTTAATAAATTAATCATTAGACTTTCAATTTAATTGAATATCTTGATAAAACAAAAACTTATGTAATTCACAATGTCAAATTAAAAATTCATGTTAAGTAAATTGAAATTTCGAAAAACAATCCGGTTCAAATTTCCAAAGACAATCAGCATAATAACTTGTCTTGACTGTTGAGTCTTGATCAATACAATATGAAAAAGCTAAGAAATTAACATATCACAAGATAGATGATTTAATTATTAAATATATGAGTTATTAATGATAACTCATATAAATTTTAGATGATAATTTAATTATTGATTCCTTAATAATTCCTTAACGTTTATTTCGTAGCATTGTTCATATAATATCTATATTTTTTTGTGAGTATACAATATATATATTTCAATCATGCTACATGTATAGCTATTTTTTCTAATCAAGTCAAATCAAGTGAATTTTACTCACTTTCACTCCACGCGCACGAACAGAATATTACTACTAGAATAAACAAAAAATTTAAAAGCAAATAAACAGATTTTAAAACCTATTTATGTCAACTATAAAAACATGTTCGTTGTACATATAAATTTCTGTTCGTATAATACGTGCGTGAATAACTTGATTGAATTTAGTTGAAAAAA
Organism: Stylosanthes scabra; assembly: GCA_036250425.1. Taxonomy (NCBI): domain Eukaryota; kingdom Viridiplantae; phylum Streptophyta; class Magnoliopsida; order Fabales; family Fabaceae; genus Stylosanthes; species Stylosanthes scabra. The sequence goes on along the minus strand of JASCZI010211646.1, from coordinate 8,097 downwards.
TACGTATAGAATTATTATATATGTATATATTGTCCATTTATATTTTGATTATTATTATTCACAAAATAAATAATAAAAATAGAAAACATAGCTTTTTTTTTTTTTTTCCTTTTCACCAAAAATTTTCAAGAAGAAACCTTTTGGGTTTTGTCAATCCAAACACTGTCCTCGATTCAACTTAAATAAAAAGCACTTAGCTTTGTCTGTTCTGGAGATTTCTTACATTGGCAGCAGCAAAGCAACTTTTACAATCACACATCCCCCACTCATTCAGTGTCATTACTCATTACAAACCTCACCCAACAAACCAAAACTTAATTAATAATTGAAGCCATCTCTCCAATAAAACAATCAATTTCTGATCCATCAAATTCAAACCCCTTACCCTACAACACATTCCACAACACAGAAACCCTAACATCAAAATCCCCCCTTTTTAATTAACCAATTATTATTAAAAAAACCCCAAATCTCTTCCATTCACCACTTTCAAGCACAAACACACTAACCCCACTCACTACACACTCCTTATTTCTCTCTCTTTCTCTCTCTCTCTAACTAGATTTTCAACAGTGTACCTGTCGCCTTCAATTGCAACTTTCTACCACTAACCCGGTTCCCTTTCCCCATTGGGCATTATAAAAATTAGGGCTTTTTGGAAATGAATCAAGTTGCTGGCACTAACGACCCAGAGGGCGAGCCCGAGGCTCAGTCTCAAGAACCGCTTTCAAAGGGTTCCGAAAAGTCCGAATCGATCACTGTCAGTGGTGAAGATCAAGAAGTGGCGCCATCCGAGGACAAGACTCCCATGGCCGTGGACCATCCAATGGACGAAGAACCGGTTGGTCCCGCTACCGTTTTCTGCATCACGCTGAAGCAAACCAAGTCCAATTTGCTCCACAAGATGAGTGTCCCTGAACTATGTCGCAATTTCAGGTGTGTTGCACTTTTGTGATAGCTCAATCTTTGAATTCACTGATGTGTTTTTTTTGTTAAATTTTCTTTCTTTCTTTATTGGGTTTCTTGAATTGGCAACTTCATTGATTCTAGATTGTAGAATTGTCACCTTTCCCAGTTCCACTTTATGAGAATGTTTGGTATAGGTAATGTTTTCGATGTATAAGTTTCTTGGGCTAGTTAGGGTCAATGAGTAGTTGAAGCTTGAAATTCATCACGTGGCACAACTTTTCATAATTTATGCTTGTTCCAAGCTAATAACAACATCCCTGGTTGATAGGGGTCTGTAAATTAATATTGATTTTCGGTCCTATCACTTTGTTTATGATCTCTTTTTTCTTGCAGTGCTGTTTCTTGGTGTGGAAAACTCAATGCAATAGCTTGTGCAGCTGAAACATGTGCGAGAATCCCAAGGTTTGTGTGTGTTCTTCATTATTATACATTTGGACATGTTTCCTCCCTGCAATTCATAGACCATGTGCTAGATTTTTTTATTAAGAGCATTAATGACTGTTTATACAAATACTAATTGGAGGAAAAAACTTAAGAACCTTTTGAATTTGTTCAAACCTTTTCTTTTTTAAAATATATAATTCTTTAAAACATGTCTTAGCCTCCTAAAGACCTCAATCATGTGTTGGTTCCATTGTCTTTATTACACAGGTGTACTGACACACAAGTGTTTGCTTTTGTTGACAATTTGTAATGCTTATTTGTATGTTTCTTTCTTTTCCTTTTTTTAGTTCAACTGCAAATCCACCATTTTGGATTCCAATACACATTGTAATCCCAGAGAGACCGACTGAGTGTGCAGTGTTCAATGTCATAGCAGGTATCATGATGTCATTGCTTTGTGTCTTGAAGGTTGTATTTTTTTTTTCAGCTGCATGTAAATATGTAATGCCAACTAGGCTATGCAGTATGCGATAGACTTGTTACGGCCTGTATCTGATGAAAACTTCTTGTTATGTTCTTTTCTTATTATTTTTATTATGGAACAAAAAAAGTGAGCTTGGTGCTACAGACATTCATTATACCGAGTTCTGAATGGGAGTGGAGGGTGGCTGGGGGAGTGGGGGGAGAATGGGAGATGGGAGGGAGTTCAGATGTACACATGTTCATAGTTCGAACATAGAGGCCACTAGGATACTTTTTGACATTGTAGCATGTACATTGATAACATTGTAAGAAATTAAGAATTTGAATCTAGGAAAATCTTTTGGAAAAACCATTAAAGTAACTTAGAAGTTAGAATTAATTTGTTTAGTTCTGGATTTCAAGTTTCTGTTACGAAAATGGTGCAAATATGAAATGTAAAGAAAACTATAGTATTTCTATAATTGCTGTTAAAACAAGAACTAATTGAATTTTTTTCTGAAATCAAGCAAGGCCTTAGTTGTTCTTTGGATACGTCATTAGTTATGTTTCATCTACTGCAGATTCTCCTCGTGATTCTGTCCAGTTTATCGAATGGTCCCCGACCTCTTGTCCCCGTGCATTACTGATTGCAAATTTCCATGGGAGGGTGACTATTTGGACTCAACCTTCTCAAGTAAGTGAGAACTATTGATTTTTTTTGGATGAAAGAATAATACTATAAAGTATAAACAAAATAAAATAGCAAAAGCAAGAAAAGTTCCGAAGGAAGCACCTATCAATATTAAGCATATCTTTTCTGTTTATAAAAAATATAAGTCGTTTATCATTGGTCTTCCAGTTGTAAGAAATAACTACAGAATTTGCTGTTTTCATGCAATATGAATCTGTTACCAAATTTTACCTAGACTTCATAATTTCCAGTCAAATTACATTATGAAAGGGAGATTTAGCTATGCATTATGTGTCTTAGGCACTTGGTTTCACAAAATAGCTAAGTAATTGACTGAACACTTGTAGTTATTAGTTGGTTGATTGTTTGTGTACCTTAAACTTTTCCTGATTTATCTATTATCCACATTTGCTTGTGTTTTATGTTTGTTTCTCTGATAGTATATCCATTTAGGGGCCACCTAATCTTGTACGTGATACTAGCTGCTGGCAGCGTGAGCATGAGTGGCGACAAGATATTGCAGTTGTTACAAAGTGGCTATCAGGAGTGTCTCCGGTATGTGCATTTAACTAGTCTTCTGAAGATGTTGCATTCTAACTCCGTAAATTTCTTTTGATAATGACTTCCAATTTGTCATAGGCAATTGCTCCCATATCTTTCCGAAACTAGAGGATAATTACCCTCTTTCATGTCTTGCTGCATAATAGTTATGTTTTTTCACACTTTTAAAACGTGAAATAATCATAAATTTAACCGATCCAACACATAGTTAAAGTTTGGATAAAAGTAGACTTTTGGAGCACACTAAATATAATCTAAGATTATCCAAGTATTTCACAAGTTTTATAATCCCGAGAATGGAAAGAGAAGTTAATTATTTAGAGTTTAATTCAAACGTGATACTCCGTATTCAAATAAAATATGTAGGGAGATTTATTTCATCTATTAAATACGTGTGCAGTTAGGCTTATTATGCAATAATATATAAGAAAGGTAATTTACCCTCTAATTTCTGAAGGGTACCAGAGTAATCGCCTTTGTCATATGTTTGACTTTGCCCTTGAGCTTAGGGTATTTTCGCGCTCTGCTCTCCGTGCCCTCAATGTCCATTATTCAGTAGGATAGATCATAGTTTCAAATTCTATAATGTATTCGATATTTTATTTTGCAAATGATCTTGAGTATCAGTTTGAGGAATTGTTAGAATCAAGTATTCACCGGTTAGAATTTTTTGTGCCTTTCTTTGTTTTTAACCCTTTAAATTGATAAAGGTAATCTAGTTTGGTTTCTCTTTTTACTATACCTTCTCTTCTGGAATGTTCTTGTATGATTGATTATTCAATTCTTCCATACTTGATTGCATCAATTCAATTTCTTGGAATATTGTCTCATATTTTGGATTGTTTCTTTTGTGCCTTTACTTCTGCGGAGTTTCTTTTTCTTGATGAAATGACTATTGAATACATCTGATGATATTCTTTTATAATAAAAAAAAAAAAACAAAAAAAATTGTGAAGATCTTTTTACTGATCCTGAGTGATTTCTTTTTGTACCATTTTTAAAAATTGAGGAGTTGCTAATCTATAGTGTTTTGAATTGAGCACAACTATCACCAGTTATTTCTTTTCTAATCTGTGCAATTTGCAAAAATCAGTATAGGTGGCTTTCATCCAAGTCCAGTGCTCCTGCCACTTCAAAGTCAACATTTGAAGAGAAGTTTCTTTCACAGCAATCTCAAACTTCAGGTCACCTATCATGTTTCCATTCTTTTTCCTGTTTGAGTACACTGGGGATGGGACAGTTAACTTCAAGGAGTACAGGATGTCCCCACAAAAACACCTCCAAGCTTTAGAATTTTAGCCACAAGTAACTCATATTTTCAGTTTGATGGTTTAAACTGTTTTTAAAGTGTGAATTCGAGCTTTTCAAGCTTTATCTTTTAAATTATCTTAAGAAGTTACATTTTGAGGTGCCATGTTTAACATGGTGATAACGATAGGTATGATGGCTAATTCCATGATGACGAGTGAAATTTCTTCTTTATTTAGTCCAATTTTTTGGCAATTCATTATCTGCATAGTCGGATTTATGCTTTATGCAATATTATTCTCCTATATCTAATGCATGCAGTTCTTCTGATTTCAGCTAGATGGCCCAATTTTCTTTGTGTCTGTTCTGTGTTCTCATCGGGCTCAGTTCAACTTCACTGGGCCCAGTGGCCTCCTAGTCAGAGTGGTGCAACACCTAAATGGTTTTGCACTAGTAAAGGACTCTTGGGTTGTGGGCCCAGCGGCATTATGGCTGGTGATGCTATCATAACAGACAGTGGCGCCATGCATGTAGCAGGTGTACCAATTGTTAATCCATCCACCATTGTTGTTTGGGAAGTCACTCCGGGGCCTGGAAATGGTTTCCAAGTAACTCCAAAGACAAGTACTTCTTGTGGTGTTCCTCCTCTTAGCCCACCCAATTGGGCTGGTTTTGCTCCTTTAGCAGGATATTTGTTTAGTTGGCAAGATTATCTATTATCTGAAGCAAAGCAAGGGAGAAAACAGACAGAACAAAACCTTGGTGATGCTGTACCCCTATACTGTTCACCAGTTTCAAATTTTTCAGCATATGTGAGTCCCGAAGCTGCAGCTCAATCTGCAGCCACCACTACATGGGGTTCTGGTGTAACGGCAGTGGCGTTTGATCCTACACGTGGTGGTTCTGTCATAGCCGTTGTGATTGTTGAGGGTATGAAGCTGTTCTGTTTTATTTTTCACCCAAAAATAAGTTTCAAATTGTTCTGTACTATGGTGTGCTTACATCTGAAAATGACACATCACAAATCTTTACTAGTAACGTGCTAAACGATTACAGTTGATTTATGCTATTTGCTTGGTATTATTTTCAATGCAACCTTTTGTCAGCTGAAAATCAATCAATCTGTTATGAAACAAAATAATTTGAAGATAACAAGATAAATTTGAATATCAAATTACTTTCTAGTGGAACATATAGAAGCTGTACCAAGTTCCATTCCCCTTTAACACTGTGGTACTAGTCTCGAACCTGTTCATTTGCACTGGTATGACAAATAATTGATTTACTTTTACAGGACAGTACATGTCCCCTTACGATCCAGATGAGGGCCCATCAATTACCGGGTGGAGAGTGCAACGCTGGGAATCATCTTTACAGCATGTTGTTCTGCATCCTATATTTGGAAATCCTACATCTAGTATGGGTGGACAACCCCCTATGCAAACTGTCTGGCAGTCCAAAGTGGACCTTAGCATAGCACCAACAAATGATTTCAAGAATCATCAAGCATCTTCAATTGGAGTGGCTTCTGATGCGCAAAAGACATTTGAGTCTGGTTCTGATAAATCAAAGATGGTCAATTTTGATCCATTTGATCTACCGAGTGATGTTAGGACACTTGCGCGAGTTGTTTACTCTGCTCATGGTGGTGAAATTGCCATTGCTTTTCTTCGGGGTGGCGTCCATGTCTTTTCTGGTCCAAATTTTGCACCTGTGGACAACTATCAAATTAATGTCGGATCTGCAATTGCTGCTCCTGCATTTTCTTCAACTAGCTGTTGTTCAGCTTCTGTTTGGCATGACACCAGCAAGGACCGCACTGTATTGAGAATAGTTCGGGTTCTTCCTCCTGCTATTCCTGTTAGCCAAGCAAAGGCCAATTCATCTACTTGGGAGCGTGCGATTGCTGAAAGGTGATTATACAAGTCCCTTTTAGTACTTGGCATCTTAACTGTTTGCTAATTGTAAATTTATAAATTCCCTTTCTTTTCAGCTGGCATTTAGTGGAAGTCCTGATTTTTTGTTCATCAATGATATGCACGTCTTTGCTAACTTATGTTTAAAATACAGGTTTTGGTGGAGCCTTATGGTTGGTGTTGATTGGTGGGATGCTGTGGGCTGTACACAGAGTGCCGCTGAGGATGGTATTGGTAAGTAGGTGCTTATTTTTAAATGCTTAGTTATTTTTGTCTGCTTCAAGTGGTGCTAATTAAAGATAGAAAAGAGCATATGTATATTCACTGACTAAGCTTTTTTTGATTTGTCTTTTCAGTTTCTCTTAACAGTGTTATTGCAGTTTTGGATGCGGATTTCCATTCTCTTCCTTCTGCTCAGCACAGGCAGCAGTATGGTCCAGTATGTTACCATTGCACTTTCATCATTTCAGCGTCCTGTTATTGGCGTGCATAGTTTATATAAATTGTTCTTGAATTTCATCATTATTGTTAGCGTCAGATGGTTATATAAATCTATTATCATACAAAACAATATACTCTCCGGTTTTGAATTTTAAAATTATGCTTGTCCTGTTGGTTTCAATGTGAGCAAAAAATCTGCTACAGTGCACTTTTCGATAAACTTGCACCCATTTCTGTTTAACTACCTTTAATGCTAAATGAACTTGGTTCTATATATGGTTGCAGAGTCTAGACAGGATAAAGTGTAGGTTACTGGAAGGATCAAATGCCCAAGAGGTCAGGGCAATGGTTCTGGATATGCAAGCTAGATTATTGTTGGATATGCTTGGGAAAGGAATTGAGTCTGCTTTGGTAAATTCTTCAGCATTAGTACCTGAGGCATGGCATGCATCTGGTGAAACACTATCCAGCATTGATCCTGAATCAATGGCTATAGAACCTTCTTTAATTCCTACTATTCAGGTCTGCTTTGTTTACTATGTGGAAACTTGGCTTGCTTTATTTTGTTTAACTAAATAATCTAAAATGCAATTTTCTGGTTCTGCTTGATTATTTCCACTTTTCATACTCCTCTTCAGTCATCATTGCTTTGTTCAGTCTTGCCATGATAACTTATAAATTGTATCAGACAATCAATTTTCTGATCTTTTCAAATTCTGCAGGCTTATGTTGATGCAGTTCTTGATCTGGCTTCCCATTTTATTACACGATTGCGTCGCTATGCAAGTTTCTGTCGCACACTAGCATCTCATGCTGCAACTGCAAGCACTGGAAGCAACCGCAACATGGTTGCCAGTCCTACCCAAAGTTCTGCAACTCCTGCAACAAGTCAGGGTCAGTGTGAATTTTGTAGTTGAGAAGGTCTACAATAAATCCTTACAGTTTAAAAATCATCAATTGCCTATACTAGTGGAAACATGTTCATTGTGGTCCATAATCCAATCTATTTTCTTGTCATGAATTGAAAATATTTTGGAAAATGTAGTTTGGTCTGGTATCATTATGAATCTACTGTAGAAATGAAAGTTGGTGCTTTTCTTCTAACTGAAATAACCATCTCATCTTGACTTGTTGTTGTCATCTTCCCCATTAGGCACAGCACTCCTTTATTGTGTATTTTACAAATCAATCTAAAATGATGACAATGCTTTTCAGGAGGTCAAAATGGGACCACCAATTCCATGGGGAGCACACAGCTACAAAGTTGGGTTCAAGGGGCCATCGCTAAAATGAGTAACCCAAATGAAGCAGTGTCCAACCCAACTCCTCCCCCCATCAGTGGTCCTTCACCATTTATGCCTATCAGCATTAACACGGGAACATTCCCCGGAACACCAGCAGTTAGACTTATTGGGGACTGTCATT
>JASCZI010211645.1:41528-57489 GCA_036250425.1 Stylosanthes scabra | reverse complement strand
ATTATAATTAAATAAAATTTAGAGTAAAAATCAAAGAAGGAAACACTGTATATTTGTATTAATTCACTATATTTTTTCTTTTCACGGAAGAGATTATTTTACGATCAATTACAAGACTTTCTTATTTAAAATCAATTGAATTATTATTATTACATTAATGCTATGTCAATTGAATCAATTAATATATTATTACACTAATTTGATGATTGAATTATTATTATTATTATTATTATTATTACACTAATGATATGTTAATTGAATCAATGCAAAATTATCTCTTAAAAAATAATATATTTATTGCTATTAATATATTTTTCAATTGTAATTTATTACCTAAATTATTTCTATTAATTAAATCAATATATTTAATATTAAATTAAAAAAATTAAATTTTGAACTAGTACCACCCCAAAAAGGACCGATACTGGTATTAACCTAGTACCGCCCCCAGAAGGATCGGTACTGGTGTATTTTATTTTTTAAAAAATTGAACCAGTACCGGTCCGGACCGGTACTGCTAATAGATTTTATTTTGGTAAATATCCCAGAAATATGTATTTTGGTAAAAAATAAGTTTTTTTATTTATTTAAAATTTTTTTTCATATATATATATATATATATTAAAGAGAGAATACAAATTCGTTAAAAAAAATTTAAATATTTAATTATTAAATTATAGTTCCACATTTAACACCTTATAATATCAAATCATCAGTTAACTTAATGAGAACAAAAATGTGGGAAAATTATAAATTGTATCTCTCATAGAGTGGGATCCACTTAGATGCGGACATCAATTTTGGGTACATATAGTTTTTATTATTTTTTTAAATTTTAATTTTCTTGGTTTTTAACTTTTAATATGAGATTCATACACCGACTCAAATGCCCACTGCTCGTATTTCTCAATATAAATTCTCCTTTATTTCTCACACACCACTCTCTCTTTCTCTCTCCTCTTTCCCTTTTCAGGTTTCTCTATCTCACACCTCACTCGTCACATTCTCTTCTCCCCCAACCCCCCCTCCCTCTCTCTCTTATTCTCTTTGGCTTTCTGCTTCTCCCTTTTCTCTTATTCTCTTCTTCCTTTAACTTCTCTTAACAAACCTAATAGATAATTATTAATTAGTTAAGGAAAGAAAAAAAAAATGGTGGATCTTCAAACCGTTTGCTGCATGTGCGGTGATGTTGGTTTTCCTGACAAGCTCTTCCGTTGCAACAAATGCCGAAACCGTTTCCAGCACTCGTAAGCCCACTTTTATCATCATCGTCTAATCTTCTCTTCCATTATTATTTTTTTCCCAATCATCCTCGCTCATACGCATACATCTACATCTACATACGTATATATATACACACTTATATACACGATCTCATAGTATATATATAACTCTTACCGCACCAATTTCTTTTATATCAAAATTGGAAGTCGAAACCTCTATTTTTTTAGAAAAAACAAAAAGAATTTAAGTTGGTTAGTTAGTTGGGGATGAGCTCATTATAATATGGCGTGTCGAATCTAAATTTGTATATGCAGCAACTCGTTAGCAAGTAAAGAATTTGGATGGGTTAGTCGAGTGATGACTTCGAATCATGTAAGCAGCAACTTATTAGCCAGCGAAAAAATCTTAAAAAGAATCCGGTGTCACAACAGATTATGCTTATGTCCCTTGCTTAATTATGATCATGTGCGGATTGGATATTTATGCTAATAAATTTTCTTGTTGATCGTATAAGACTATATATATTTATATGGATCAAGGATCATGTTACATATATGATATATAATATGATGAAGTAGTTAATTCTAATTTTTATTATCTAATAAATAATGTTTGTGTTGTCAGGTATTGTAGCAATTACTATGGGGAACTACCGGAGATAGAAGTGTGTGATTGGTGCCAAAGCGAGGAGAAGACCACAGCCAGGCATATTCTTGGATCCTCCGCTTCCAAGAAATCCGTTTCGGCCTCCGGAAACGAGGCCGGAATCACCAACCGTTCGGAATATTCCGGCGAGAAAATCAAGCAGCACGATCGCGAAGACGGAGGCTCCGACAAGGGAAAGAGCCCCACACCGTCCCCGCGCCCCACCACACGCAGGTACAAGCTTCTCAAGGATGTAATGTGTTAGTCTGTTAGAAAGAGAGAGAGAAAAAGAAAAAAAGAAAGCATCAATCTCAGACCAAATCTAGAAGAACGACAAAAAGGTAATGAGTTAATATCATAGGTGAGTTTTAATTTTATTATGTTTTAATATGTGTGTGTTTATTATTAAATAGGGTGTGTATAGTGTGTGTATGTTAGCTTTGCAAAGAGTGTGTTCCTTTTTGAGTTTTTTGTTTGTTTTACTTCTTCTCTCTTGTTTTGAGTGGCTTTTCAGCAAGTTGTGAATAAAACTACTATGTAGCTTTAATATATATGAATATAATTATGTACGCCATAATCTATGGCATAAGTTGAAGATCTTCTTCTCCTTCGTTTTCATTATAGCACCATTATATTATCATCATGATTATGATTTATGATTCTTGCTTTAACAGTGTATTATTATATAATTATTTCAGTGTCAAAGTAAATGGGGTCAACTACCAAAACAATATAGCTGATTCTTTATTGTTTTTTTTTATTCGTCTATTTTATTCATTTGGTGATAAGGTGAAAAATCTCGTATTATTGCCTTCTGTTTAAAGGTGATAGTAAAAATTTATTAAATTAAACATATTAAATTATTTAATAATATTTAACAATATAATCAACTTTACATGATAATAATTCTCACTTAGTAATAATGCATGGTATACACAAGTACATATGAACTAGGTTTCGTGCATGAAATTTTGGTTAAGTGAAGTGACTGAAAATTAATATTTTATTATTGCAATACAAATTCAAGACGAAAGTTTATTAATTTAATTGACACAACATTAAAGTTTGTTGAACGATTTTGTATATATTGCACAAGGGCTTTTTCTTTTGTTTGTGGGCGTGAAAATGTTGCACATACAATACAAGTTAATTTGAGAATGTAAATTACTAATTTTTTTTCTTTTTCAATATGGTTTGCTTGGTTGACTAAGGGTCTTGTACCAAGCTATTGAGGTGATGAATTGAATGCATTGATTTCCTTTTGGGAGAAGAAATCTCATTTATATTTTATAGGACCAGGAGCCTACCATAAACCTTTTTATAGATTCGTTGAAGGACTTTAATGCTTGGTCTCTCTTTTATATATATATTGTTCATAACTAATAAAATGAAAAAAATTCATGATTATAAGTAGAAGAGCTTGAAATTGGAATAGAATGCCTAGAGGTCCAAAAGATTTAACAGAAAAAAATTATATAATGATATTTACATTTAAAAAATGTTTAAGTATAGTTACCTTTTAAATTTATTGCTATATATTATGCAACAAGTCAATTGCTTTATAGAATATTATATAAAAAAACTAGATATTTATCTGAAACTCTTTCAAAATTATAAAAAAATTCAACAAATATCAGTCAACAACTTAAATTAGATGTTCTATTTTTTTATGTTTCGGATGTTTTGTTTTTAAGTTTCGGATGTTCTATTTCTAAAAAATTATAAAGTTGACTAAGGTTACTTTAGGTTTCGGATTTTTTATAGTTTCTATTATTGATGTTTCATAAACAGTAATTTTGAATGTTCTATTTTTTATTAGCTAATTTATTGATTAGAAAATTATTAGTTATTTATATTTTTTAAATTTTAAATATTTTCAAAATATTATTATTTTAGTGTTTTAATCGTTATATATTATACATTAAAAACAACCGAAACAACAATATTCTTGATATGCCCAAAATTCTTCTCTTGAAATAAATGTATATTTTACAATGATACTTTCTTCTTCTACTTCAAATCTTCAATGATTTTGTCGATAAAATTTTCAAAATACTCTAAGAGCAAAGGCTTTTTATTGATGATCAGTCCTTCAAAAGGACAAAGCCTATAAGTAGTCCTTTTTTTTTGTGTTTTTGGGATTTGAACTCCTCAATGAGAGGTAAGAGGTTAATAGAGTCATTATTTATCAACTGAACAAGTTACTACTCTATGCTACATACTATGCTATTGTACTAGTTTATACTCTATGTCACGGCCCCATATTTTCCAAGAAAAGTTCCCTTACTAATTGGCATATACATACCTTAAAAATTAAGTTAGTTTTTTTTTTTTTTTCAAAGAGAATCGATAGATAGCAATAATCCAAAGTTAACTTGTTTAGTTTAATATTTATAACTAGACTTTTACTCGCGCGATACGCGATTAATTTGAAGTTTTTTTTTAAATTTTTTTAGGCATTTTTGTAAAATATTGATTTTGCAAATAAAGAAATCATAAATTAATAAAAATATAACAATTGTAATGTTTTATTTTCATGCATGTGGATTGTATTATTTTGAGAGATGAAAATCTCTAAAGTACTAAATTTGTGAAATACAACATAGTTTATGTTCCTATTTTTTCTTTGTTGTGGAGGTTTTTTTTTTTTTTTTAGTGGTTGTTTTTTCTGAGGATTATTGTTTTCCTTTGTTGCGCTTGAGTGTTTGGCGAAAATTTTGTTCATTATGACTTATTTGTTCCTGATTGTCGGTACACTTTCAACTGTTGGTTCATTTGTTCTCATGGTTTTTGACATTTTCTTCGAAATGTAGTTATCGGTATTAGATCTTCATCGGATGATATATGTGTCAGTGATTCTGGTTCATATTTAATGAGTATAATTTTGTTAATAAGATTTGTGAAATATGTCTAGGTAAAATAATAAATTTTTGTTTTGCTATTTTGTTAAGATATTAGTATAATAATAATACCTGTTTGATTTCCGCTAAAGGTTTTTTATGGTTCTCCTCACCACTTGGAACAAATTAAATATCTTGGTGACAGTGGATTTTTGGGATCCTTTCTTTAGGTTGTAGTCGTTCAACGTTATTTAAAAAATGAGAGATTGATTACACATGTTTTGCAATTTTGATTTGACTTCAGTTGCATCAAGAAGTTTCTTTGCTTCTCTATCAAATGCTGACAAATTATTTAAAGTTAACATTAAAATTTAAAAAGTAATTATTTTTTATTGTGTTTTATATTTAATTTTTAACATGAAAAAATTCAGACTATCAACCGAGTTAGTTTAAATAGGAATAAACAAAATAAATTGGGTGAATTAAATTATTTATATTTATTTAAAACTTTATGTACATATTATGTTTGATGTGTTGAGTTTAAATTACATTAATTGAAATTTTTATTATTTTTATTAGGAAAAATTAATATATATATGAAGTGGTGTTATATGAATATTCATAACGGTAAGCGCAGGTGTATTTTATATCATTAATTTATTATATAATTAATTTTTTTTTCTCTCTTTAAGGGTAATGATGTCAATATAATATATTTAATCACTTGATTGAAGTAGCTATAAATAGAAAAGAATAACGTGCCAGAAAAAAAGGAAAAGATTAATCTTGAAGAAGACTGCTACCGTACAAAGTAGATGAATCTTTTTAGTATTGAACGTTTTCAATTAGATTATTTTGGTATATTATAAAATTACGTAAAAAACTTTTTTATGAGAAAACATAAATAAATAAATAAACAAAACTTACTGAAATAAATAGAATATATGTTATACTTGCATCATTTTTAACCATAACAATATCTGAAGAAAATAAATGTATATGAAAATTATTAAATAAAATATAATCTCATTCATATATAGTGGTATATCAACATAAAATTTGCAACAATCCTTCTTTAAAATTCATGAGTGGTTTTATGTTTGGTTTCCGCTTTTTTGGATTAAAGTGAAATTCCAATGAAATATATTGGAATAATCTATCTAGTTATAATAATATAGAATGGACATCGAATTTCAATGCTGGTTGAATTTCTCTTAAAATATAAGAATACCTTTCGTCTATGCCTCGAAATTGGGCAGCTCTTAGTTGAGCAAATTCCAATTCTACAAAATAATATTTTCTTAATGAAAAAACAGACAAAAATAAAGTTCTTAACACAAATATAAATATTAAGACTTACCAATGCCCATAAACAATCCTTGAAAGTAGGTGTTTTTTGCTTTTCTTTTTCTTGTTAGGATCTTTCTTCTCCGTTTCAATCTAGCTATTTTGCATATTAAATTTTGGCGATGGTCATCGATATTAAAAACCTTCAGCCAACATATGAATCACATATGGACAATTGATAAGTATCCATAGTTCTAATTTGAAGAAAAATTCTAATGACACCAACAATATAAAAATTCTAAAGAAAACATAAATATCTATGTTATTGTATATTCTTCCATGACTATTGTGTGAACAATTTAGTTGTATTTTATATGACTTTTCATTGAAAAGGGGATGGATAGAAAATTCATGGCAATTAATTGAGAAGAATTAAGAGATTCTGCTAAGTAAAAACTTTTTGCATTCTATGTGACTTTAGAGGTTGTAATTGTTGAATTGTGTCATTTGTGTCAATTTGATGACTTGGCATTCTAAGAGAGACTTAATATTCTAAGAATAAACGTGGAGTTACCTTGGTCTCTCCTTTTATATATTATAATTATAATAGATAATAGATAATAGATAGATAGATAGATAGATAATAGATTTTATATAAATAAAATCTGTAATTATATATTTATAAATTTTAATATTATGGATTTAATTCAATAGCAAATAATAAATAATAATTCTAGGTGTACATTTATTTTGTCCAACCAAGTTATTTATTTTTATGTTAAATAGAAGACTATTTCAATGTCAAATAGAAGTTTATTTTGATACTATTTTTTGTGCTATTTGATACCAAGGAATCTTCTTTCATGGTGAAAGCATAATCTGATCCATGATGGACAGGATAGCTATCCACCACATAAAAGATATAACATTTTATTGTGAATAAAAAATTAATGATAAAAATTGAATATGAACCATACATTTAGAATATTTTATCCAGATCTATCATGAACCCGATCCATGATAGACATTTCCTTGATATCAAAATAATTTTCTATATAACATAAAAATAAATAATTTGTTGGATTTAATTAGTCAAAATATATGTATAAATAATATTACTAATTAATAATAGAAATAAAAGACAAAATAAAAAATTATGATTAGCTATAATTAAAAAGTTATGGTTACAAAATCTTTCTTTTTTTAATCTGTTTTCTTTTGTCTCTTTGTTTCTTTAAAGTTTAAAGGTAGATTTAGTTGATGGTAAAAGGAAAAATAAAAATTGAATTAAATAGACTTTAGTTTATACTTAATATTTTTCTAAGTAATTTTTTTTTCCGAATAGAAATAACATACACTTAATGGAAGAGATTAGCCCTTATGTACAATCTCAATAATGACAATTTCTATGCAAAAAATTATCATTCGGGTCTTTTTTATTTTACTAAAATTTATTAGTAACCTTGTTTCTTTTTTTTAAAAAATATAATATAAGAATTTATTTTGGCAACCTATAATTAATAATTATATTGAAAATTCAACTTCTCTTAGTTTAAGTTTTTGGATTATTAATTTTATAAGAGAAATGTGAAAATTCTTTATTTTCTCTTAACATAAAAAATGACACCATTTTATGAAAGTACTGTCCTCCCAAAGTAGGAGACACATAAATGGAATTTTTTATTTAAATAAAATATATTTTATTTACCTAAATAAATAATTTTACAAAGATTTATCGTTTTAAGCAACTTTACTAGTGTCACAATCAGTGGCCGTTGGATTAAACTGCTGCAGTCATGCAAACAGATGTCACGGCACTGATAACAAAAACGTTGGCTTAGTGACGCGTGCATGCGTGACTCGAGGAAAGTGCAATCACACGCAACCATAGATAAGCCAATGAGTAAAAAAATGCATACACCAAGAGTAAGCCAGTGCCGCAGGCTGAGGTCATGGGACCATGCAAAGCCAATACTGCGATCTATGGTTGTGTGACTACACTTTCCTCGAGTCACGCATGCACACGTCACTAAGCCAACGTTTTTATTATCAGTGCAACCTCTGTCTATGTGACTGCAGCAGTTTAATCCCATAGCTGGACGCGTCATTAGTAAAGTTGCTCAAATCAATAAATTTTTGTAAGATTATTTATTTCGATAAATAAAACATTTATTTTATTTAAATAAAAAAATCCCACATAAATGTGTCTAACAATTCCACTCAAACGGATTTCTTTTTAATTTACGTAAATTTTGTCTTCAAAACTTGTTATATAAAGTTTATGTATAATATATATTTTTCTTATTTTATATAATTTTCACGAGTAAATAATTTAAATAAATTTTCAAACTTAATCTGGTACTTAAATTAGTCTTTCGAATTTATTATTACTTCGTTATTATAAGAATGTTGCACTAGACTGTTTGATTGACATGTGAATGCATATTATCATGCCAAGTGGTGCGTCGATATTATGTCAAGTGTTCAGATTATTCTTGCTACAATCAATCAAGAGGTTTCGTAAACTGTGTAAGATCAATTTGAATCGTTAGTTTTAAATAGTTTTCTTGATTGAGTAATATTTTAAAATCTTTTCCAAATTAAAAGTGAATGTTAATTACGACTTTAAAAATTTCTATATTTATTGTATGGTGTTTGGAATTAAAAATCAAATAAGTACCTTCCAAAATTAATGTTGTTGATTTGTTTTTTAAATTAATCAAACTGTTTCTTGAAGTTTGTAAGATCAATTTGAATTGTTAGTAATAAATTGTTTTCTTAATTGAATAATATTTTAAAGATCTTCTCAAATTAAATTTGAATTTGAATTTGAATTACACTTTAAAAACTTCTATGTTTAATGGTTATGTTATGTGTGCACTAAAACCAGTCACTAACGAATAATACACATTAAAATACAAAATACACACTAAAAATGAATTAAACTACACATGTATTTTGTATTCCAATGTGTATTATACTTAGTGGCTGATTTTGGTGTGCAAATAGAATTGTTATTAGAGTATATATATTTGGAATTTAAAATCAAATAAGTACCTTCCATTATTATACGCCTTATACTTGAGATTCCACCCGCAAGGTACATCAAAATTTATCTTTTTTGTTAAGCTAAAATCAAATGGTTCTTACTACTGATTTTCTTAAAGATGTTAGACCTAAGAAGTCTGGTTGGTGCTTCAACGTGTATTTAATTCGGTTGTGGGAAAAACCTAATAAGAATAACGAGGAAGAGACCAACAGTATTGACATGGTCATTCAAGATGTTAAAGTTGTTATTTTAATTTGATATTGTATTATTGTATTTTAATTTGTCCACTTGAAAATTTTTTATGTTATAGATTAATATTTACCTATTTCACAAACATGGTACTCGAGTACAAGGCTTGGTTCCAAAATCTTTGATTAAGTAGTGTAAGGATAAGTTGAAGAGTTTAAAGTGTATATCATGAGTAACTTCATAGTTATAGACACTAGATTAAAGACGCGTCCCACATCATATAAATAGATCATAATATTCTAAAAAAAACAACTGTTCAACCTGTTAAAGTTTTTTCTTTTGAGTTGCATACTTTCATTATAAAGGCCATACCAAATTTGTTATATATGGAATCCGTTGACCCATTTTTTTTTTTGATAAGTTCATCTCACCAACAAGTCAGAATTTAAAAGTGAGAGCATTACAATAAACAACAAATACAAACAAAACATCATAACAAAAAACAACAATCTCAAAGTCAATATGGCTACATACAAACCCCTGTTGTATTTATCAGT
Organism: Stylosanthes scabra; assembly: GCA_036250425.1. NCBI lineage: Eukaryota > Viridiplantae > Streptophyta > Magnoliopsida > Fabales > Fabaceae > Stylosanthes > Stylosanthes scabra. Next base: position 47,698 of record JASCZI010211645.1, on the reverse strand, counting down.
TAAAGTGCTAATCATAATTGATTATCCTTTCAACATATCAAACCTATGGCTTCAACATTTAATTTGGCTTTGATTTCTTCTCTACCCATTCTCTGACCCATTAATCCTTAAATCTGAAAATTTGTCCTAATAACTCATCTTCATCCACCAATTCATTTATGAAGATTTTGTTGTTACACTTCATCCACACGCACCGCATGACAGCAAAAAAATTGTCAACCATACATTCTTAATTGGTTTCGGTGTAGGCAAGGCCACCCACGATTCGAAGCACGTTCTAGCATCTCCCGGACATGCCCAACTTAAATGTCTTGGTTGCAGAATTTTACTCCAAGTCCTCTACAAGACTACGCATACAAAGAAGAGATGGTGTATTGTCTCAACCTACTTATTACACATTGCACAATTTGCAAATTCCATCTCGATCGCCCCACACCTTGCCAGCTTCTCCCTTGTGTTAAGTTTCTCTAAAATAAAAAACCACGTGAGTAATTCCACTTTGGGTGGCACTAAGCTCTTTCAAAGTGATTTAGTAAAGTTGTACATATTAGGCTGATCTTCCTGCTCCTTGCTTTTATAGATTACGTTAACAAAATATTTCACCGAAAACTCCTTGTACTTCTCGTGTTTCCAAACAATTCTATCGATCTGGCCACTATGGATCACCACTCTACTTAGTATTGACAGCAACTCCCTTAGTGAATCATCTTTCCAATCCCAAAGTGTTATCTTCCAATTTAAACTCGAAACCCACGTCATCATCTCGTTCCACATACCACAATCATATATAGTGCAGTCTTTTTCCACTACCAGTGTAAAAAGTCGTGGAAACAACTAATTTAAAATACCGAGTACTAGACTCGAGTCATTTTCCCTAGGAAATGAAAACAATGGTTTTGCTTTTGATCGAGAAAAGTTCAGGGTTGCAAATGTTGGTATTAGAACAGAGAGCAGAGAAACAGAATAAAATTGCAATATAATAAAAAGTGCTCGGCCATGAGTTGAACTACTGTGCGTCCCTATGATCACCACCGATCCTAGTTGGATGGACTGTCACATTAAAAGAAACTAACCACTACTGTTTAGGTTGAGTGGCAGAGTTAGTCCCTATCCGAATGTCCAAGGTATACTCAATTAACGTAAGACCAAGGTATTTAGTGAACTCGAATAACCCATCAAGTTCACGTCATTAAGGTCTTCCCATTGTTGGCAGGGACATAGTGTTAACGGCATCGATACTAACCCCGTTCCTCCCATCTGTTACCCTTAGGGATCGACAGCTAAGATCATCCGCACATTTCAACCCATAGCTAAGACACAAGGTCACTACTCGCTACTAACAGAAATCACAATGACAGAAATAAACTAGGCAGCATAACACTAAAGCGACATGATGAGAAATTAAACGGACAGAATAACAGCATTAATATCAATAAATTCGAAAGTCAAACAGACAGAGTAACTTTACATAAAATAAACGGAAAAGAAGTAAAATGTTTGACTAGTAAGGGTAAAAACTAAAGGAACCCTAAAACTAAAGAAAAGATAGAAATGGTGTATGAGGGCTCTTTCCAAATAGGTATGGACCCCTCTATTTATAGACTTCAAATCTGCCTTCAGATGCGTATGCATCAGTATTTAGATGCGTACGCATTGATCCGGTCCCAGCTCTAAACGTGACGCCCAAGTCAAGGCAATGCGTACGCACAAGTGCTTAGGTGCGTACGCGTAGTCAGCTGAATCAGCCTTCAAGGTTTTCTTCGCGATTTCCCCTTTCTTCCTTTCTTCCTCCCTCTACCAACACCACCACCATGCCAACCAAAACACTAATCCTCTTTCTTCCTCCCTTCACCGATGTCGCCACCGCGCCACCACGCCACCCAGCCATCGCGTCTTCTTCTTCTTCACACCGTGCCGCCACCAACCACCGAGTCTTCTTCTTCTTTGTGCATCCACTGGAGGGGCCAAATCTCGATCGCCGCCGCTTCGTTGCCACGTCATCTTCTTCTTCTTTGTACGGGAGGAGCCAGATCTCGATCGTCGCCACTTCCGCTTCTTCTTCTTCGTGGAGCGCGAGCATCACTTCTTTCTTGCTGCTTCAGAAGAACACTCGTAAGTCATAAGATTCATTTATTCTTTTCTCTTCTCTTTTTTCTGTTTGTGGTTATGTTTCTGAGTTTGTGTTTTTTTTTTTGTTGAATTGAACTAATAGGTTCTTCTTCTCGTACGGGAGCTAGATCTTCTTCTTCTACAATGGTGGTGTTGAGATTGTGGTTGTGGTGATAAGATACGGTTGTGGTAGTAGTGGTGGTGAGGTGACGGTTGTTGTTGTGGTGATAATGGTGTTGGTGGTTCTGCTTCTTCTTCTTCTTCTTTACAATGGTGGTGTTGAGATTGTGGTTGTAGTGATGAGATACGGTTGTGGTAGTGGTGGTGGTGAGGTGACGGTTGTTGTTGTGGTGATGGTGGTGTTGGTGGTTTTGCTGTTGGTAATGAATGTGGTAGTGTGTAAGTTACGGATGATAAGTTGTATTTATTTTGAATGATGATTTTATTTAGTTTGGGATGACAAGTTGTATTGTGTTTTGGATGATAATTTTGTTAAGTTTTGAATGATAATTTTATACAGTTTCGGATGATAACTACTTTTAGTTTCGGATGATAACTATTTTTAGTTTTGGACTATAACTTATAATTAGATTTATTGGCTCTTTAATTGCTCTCTAATGTTGGTTTCATAGCACTACTCTTATAAAATATATATATAATTAAGATCAACAGCCAAAAACATAGAAATACTTGAATTTCAATTATATTTGAAGGAGAGTCTACAATGGACAAAATTTATGGTGGATTGAGTGGAATATTCTTAAATGAGTGGTTGAAATTCTTTTTATATTTTATTTTTATTATTCCTTATAAAATTATAACCACTCATTTGAGAATATTTCACTTAGTTCATCATAAATCAGTTCACCTTAGACAAAGCCTATATTGAAATGTTTCCTTTCATTTATACCCAAAACCAAAAAATAAAAAATAAAAATAAAGATATTCGTACAGTGTTGACCCTTAGTTTGTGATATTTCCGGAACTAGAGAAGTTGCTATATGCCCTTTCTCTTCACAGTGCTTGTGATCAAACTATTTATTAGAAACCTACAAAATCCCTTATCAATTTATCATCATTATCATTATGTAATCAAATAATCCTTGAAAATAATTTTGTGAATGTTATTTAATTATCTAATGGCAAAAGTATCGGAAATAATAAAAAATTTGTCTAAAATAATATAAAATTATCTCATTTTGTATTTATTAATTACTATTATGGAATAATTATTAAGTAATTTAGATGCAACAAATGTGTCACTGTGAAATAAATATTAGATGTAATAACATTACCTGTTTAATCTTTTCGACTTAATTACTTTAACTCTCCTATGTCGTATGGAATACGAGAGCTAAGCTAAATGATATTGATATATACTCACTTATTAAAAGTGATCAAGATACTAAATATTTTAGAGGAGTTATGCTAGGTGTACACCCAAATCAGCCACCAAATCAGTTATTAGTGTATAATACGTATTGAAATACTAAATACACATTAAAGATGAGTTAAACTACACATGTATTTTGTATTTCAATGTGTATTATACAATGGTGGCTAATTTTGTGGCTGATTTTGGTGTGCAAATAGAATTATTCATTTTGGAGAATGTATTATTTGATGTTTTAACTTTTAACAGGAAATGAATATTTTTGTTCTGTATTATTCATTTTGATTTATGGATTAGTTTGAGTTCAATTTTTTATTTATTTTTTTTATAAATATAAATTAAAAAATAATAGTACATCTATAATGATAACTTAAAAGATAACTGACCAATCAAAATAAAAATAATGACTTATTCTCAAAATAGCTAAGAATTCTTCAATATTTTGATAATCTTTTTAACCAATTATTTCTAACCTAATCTGAAAAAAAAATCTCGCTTATTTCATTATAATTAGACCCGGATGATACATGTTCAATTTAAAAAAAAATGGCGATATGAGAATTATTTCAAAATAATCTTTTGAAACCATTTTTAATGCTATTTTATTATATTTTTATGTATCTAATTCATTTAATATTATAGGAAAATTTAATAAAAAATGTGAAATATTTCAATATCAAAGTGGGAAATATATATTTTTATGAATCAATAATAATTAAGTATGAGGAATAGTGAGTTTCATCCTTACATGTAACAAGTGTACTTGATACTCTTGTCTGACCCTCTTGTAAGGTTCCTCAATGGTTGGTACCTTCTGATCCAAACGTACACATAACTTTATGTCCCAAAGTAACTGCCAAATATTGGACCTACTAAAATAATTACTTGCAAGACTAATTAGTAGTATTCTTTGTAAAATGTCTAATTTTTTATCAACTGAACTTTTTACTTGGACATTCTTTTTTAATTCCAATCCAGATCACCGAAAACTGAAAAAAGAAAAAAGGGGCATGGATCAATTTTACCTAATTTTTCATTAAAAAATATGGGTTCTTATACAGTACACTCGTGTATTATACAGAGAAAAAGAGTTTGTATAGAAACATGTAGGATCAACTCCTTCATGACATATACGTCTACGTGTATCCTTTACCTATCGGCAGAATAATCAAACCAAACATTCTAAAATAATAGAATAATAAAATCTCAAAGAAATAAATAATTAAATTTATTTTAATAAATAGCATATAATAAAATTTATCTATAAAATATAAAATATGTTTTTTTTTATAATATTTTTGTTCATATTTAATATGATTAATTTTTATAGAAAAAAATTAGAAAACCAACACATTATGAGCAATAGAGAACCAATACATACTACGGATGATAACTCATATAAATTTTAGATGATAACTTAATTATTGACTCTCTAACATTGATTCCATAGCACTATTTATTTTTATATCATCTTTTAAATATACTTTGTTAAAAAAAAAATTAAAATTTATGAGTCTATTTGTTGCATCAAAACAAAATATTTTCGATGACAAAAGTAAAACAAAATGGCATGATGTTGTTGTCAATGTATAAGCCAATTAAAAGTTATAGCTGATCGAAATCAAAAGTATGGGTCTTCGAAGAGTGGAACCTCGTCATCGATTGAAGATTGGCAAGAAGGGAGTGTTCGATTTCGAAAAGGTATGTCGGGTGCATCGAAGGTTTTTCAAGTATGAAGCAGTTAGAAGATAGTACTCCACATGACGCGTCGTTATTGGTCACCAAAGCCTATAAATATAAAGGGAGCCTTTTGGGTCAAGGGTTGGAATCTTCACTCAAAAACACACTTAAACAATTTCACATCTCAGCGACTTACTGACTTTGTTCCAAGTTACTTTCTGAGTAGGGTTCCTTCCACCTTTACAATTCCTGTCAAATTTATTTCACAAAGTCATTTACATTTCATTCAAGTTATTTACAATTTCTGTATTTACTTCATCTAAACCCCTTTCGATTTTCTGTGAAAGGTTATTATTCTGTAAAACGATTCTTCGAACTTCTGTGAAGGATTGTTCTTCAAGTTTGTCATCTTTCGAAATTCTGAGAAAGATTATTTTTCTGAACCTTTAAGTGTTATTGTAATCGAAGCGTTGTTCCAGAACTAAGTCTCTTGTACTTCACTGTTCTATATACATTCTTGAACTTTGATACAAAACTGGTTTGTAAACGAGATCCCCTTTTGAGGAGTTGGATTCCGGTCCCAGATCATTAGAATGGATCAAAAACACAGATTTCTTGTTTCGTCATCGAAGTGATAAAAAATCTGTAAAACAAAATGGCACGCCCGGTGGGACCCGTTTTCTAAAAACCTTTTGTGTAAAAAGTTGGTCATTTCTAGAACTTTGCATCTTTACAGTTTTTACGTTGCATGCGGTTACGTAGTGGTAGAACAGTGATGTCTGGAACGAACACTAATGATGGTGGCTCTGATCCTGTCGGGTCAACTGTCTCGTCAGGATCAACTTCTTCTTCTGGGCAAAATGCATCAACTGCCAGCGCCCAAAGTTCTACAGCGATTTCAACTTCCATTGGGAATACCCGATTAGACACAGAGTTTGAACAAAAGCGGTTTCATAATGAAAACCACTCTAACCCAACAGCTGGGGGC
>JASCZI010211645.1:30044-41518 GCA_036250425.1 Stylosanthes scabra | reverse complement strand
TCTGATACAAACTCAACTCCTGGAGGCAGTTTCAACTTTGGTGCAAACTGCTCTAACCCAACTGCTGGGGGCAGTTGGAACTCTGATGCAAACCCAACTGTCGGGGGCAGTTTCAATTCTGGTGCAAACTGCTCGAATCCAACTGCTGGGGGCAGTTTCAATTCTGGTACGAATAGTGGAGGTAATGGTAACGGGCGAGGCCTGCGCTCGAGGATTGAACAATTGTCATCGAATCTACATCCAACTAGCGGTTGGCCTCCATTTTGTTTACCCCTTAATTATATCCTTCCGATTATGCCTTCGAATACAAAGGAAGCTACATCATCCTCGGTTCAATTTGGTTTGTTACCAAGTAGTTAGGCTTTTCCTGACATGAGTCGAAATAATGACGTTTCGAATTCAAACCAACTTCTATCGAATAGCATTCCAAGTAATCAGGCTCTTCCTGATATGAGTCGAAATAATGCTGCTTCGAATTCGAACCAACCTCTGTCGACAGCTGCGGTTCGACAATTGATAGAGGAAAGTCATTTGGACTTAGTAAATCTTTTAATTTCTCATCTGACAACGGTACTGAACCCTATTATGGTTGATACGAATGCTAAGTATGAGCAGTTGATCAAAAGATTTGATAACCTTATCGGTATCGATGATGAGGAAGATCATGATTTGGATATGGTTAACAATGAGGTAGAACACGAAGTCGTCGATTTCGATCATAGCTCCGGCCATGGATTAGGTACTGGAATCCCGATTCCAGAACATGTAAGGGTTGTTCGACGAGGTGAAAATCTTGAGAACGTTCTCCACCATGTTCGAAATACTAATCGATTGGCGCAACGTCAATTGACGCAAATAGTGGAAGGTGTGTTGAATCGAATTAGGATCGATGTCGGGTTAGCAAGTCGACCACATTTCACCTTAGCCTTCCCGGAGAATGTTTATACAGCAGAAGTGCCTAGGGGAATGAAAAATCCCAAAATAATCACTAAGTTTGCTGGCGAAGGTGGAGAATCTACTGTTGAGCGTATTGCTCGATATCTAGTCGAATTAGGGAACTTATCTAACAATGAATATCTCAAAATGAAGTTTTTTCCTTCTTGATTGACTAAAAACGCTTTCACTTGGTATGCTAATCTCCGGCCTTGTTCGATTCGTACTTGGGCTCAACTCGAAAACGTTTTTCATAATCAATTTTATAAAGGCGAATTGAAGGTGAATCTCATCGACTTGTTTGCACTAAAGCTGATGTCGATGAGAGCATCGATGATTATCTTATCAGATTAAAAAATGCACGAAATCCTTGTTTCGTCTCTATTCCTGAGAACGAAATTGTTTGGATAGCAATAATGGGGTTAGGATTCAACATGCGTGGGAAGTTAGTGAATATCCATATCCCAGACCTAGCTGTATTGTTAGACAGAGTTAAGCAAATTGAGCTTTTACAAAAAGAAAAAGAACAAAAGAAAAAAGGAAAGCAAATTGTCGAATTTGACTTTGTTGACAACATTGAATAACTCTTCTTCCCAAAAGAAAAAAAAAGGGAAAAATTTGTCAAATAGGAGTTCATCGAAAATATTTCGTGTTATTAAGTATTTATATTTTTTCCTCTTAGTCGAAAAATAAATACTTGGGGGCATTTGTTGCATCGAAACATAATATTTTCGATGACAAAAGTAAAACAAAATGGCATGATGTTGTTGTCAATGTATAAGCCAATTAAAAGTTATAGCTGATCGAAATCAAAAGTATGGATCTTCGAAGAGTGGAACCTCGTCATCGATTGAAGATTGGCAAGAAGGGAGTGTTCGATTTCGAAAAGGTATGTCAGGTGCATCGAAGGTTTTTCAAGTATGAAGCGGTTAAAAGTAGTTTTCCACATGGCGCGTTGTCATTGGTCACCAGAGCCTATAAATATAAAGGGAGTCTTTTGGGTCAAGGGTTGGAATCTTCACTCAGAAACACACTTAAACAATTTCACATCCCATCGACTTACTAACTTTGTTCCAAGTTACTTTCTGAGTAGGGTTCCTTCCACCTTTACAATTCCTGTCAAATTTATTTCACAAAGTCATTTACATTTCATGCAAGTTATTTATAATTTCTGTATTTACTTCATATATACCCCTTTCGGTTTTCTGGGAAAGGTTATTATTCTGTAAAACGATTCTTCGAACTTCTGTGAAGAATTGTTCTTCAAGTTTGTCATCTTTCGAAATTCTGAGAAAGATTATTTTTCTGAACCTTTAAGTGTTATTGTAATCGAAGCATTATTCCAGAACTAAGTCTCTTGTACTTCACTGTTCTATTTACATTCTTGAACTTTGATACAAAACTGGTTTGTAAACGAGATCCCCTTTTGAGGAGTTGGATTCCGCTCTCAGATCATTAGAACGGATCAAAAACACAGATTTCTTGTTTCGTCATTGAAGTGGTAAAAAATCTGTAAAACACTATTATTACAACAATAATTGGTTTTTGGGAAATTATTTTATTAGAATCTTTTAAAAACTAAAATAGCGATATACTCTAAAAGAGAAAAAGAGTTGTAGGTAGTGGCTAAGGTGATAGGTAACGAGAGAGACCACCCAAAATGAATCCTATCCATTTGACATTGTTTCATCATTTTAGGCTAAGTGCTAATTTTTCAATAATTTTTGTGTCTTAGATATATGTGAACATATATCATTATCACCGTTAACATCACCATCATCGTCATCATCATTCATATCTTGTAGTTGTACAAATATAAGTAAAAATTTGAGTTTAAATTTCGTTTAGATTATTATACAACGATTTTAAAACAAAAAGTGGTGCTGTATGTTAGAGTATTTTCTAAACGAAAAAGTACCTTAAAATTTAGAATTAAGATTTTTATAATTTAGAATCTACGATGTAAAATAAATAAAAATTAATTAATATTCATTAAAAATGGTTAATTATCTAACATTACTCAATTATATTTTATATCTTTTTCTGAAAGAAAATATATTTTATATCTATGAAACTTCTTTTGTTTTCTTTGTAATAACTAGTAGTACATATATAATTCATAAAAGATATATATTAAGTAAACTCTTTTAACATTATTTTAGGAACAGAAAATTTTATCGCCTGTATATATAAAAAATATTTAAAAGATAATAAAAATTCATCCTAAATTAATTTAATATATATATAAGGGGTGACCCCAGTCGTTGGTCTCCTCCTCCTTCAATATTTCATGTGTCCACAACACACCTTCCTTTCTTTCTAATCCATAATATATAATCAAAGATGAGTCACATGCTTGTTGAATTCAATTCAATTCAATTCATCCATATGCCAATTAAACTTTGTTTTGTCCAACTTAGAAGCAACTTTCCAAATGTAGGATCCAACACATACACACGCATATATTAACACATGCAATAATGCTGATTCCACATGCAAATCTCAGATCATCAGACTCAATTCTCATTCTTCAATGCTATTGCTACCTATCACTTCAAATCACTATATACCATTATATTCATTACCAACCGCACATTTTTTTGGTTGCAAACTGTGGAACCTACCTACCTAGCATCCGTACCCACCATATATCTATGTGCCAATAAGCTAATTAAGCTACACTTTCAAACCTTTTTTTTACGTGTAATTACAAACAAGCACCCGAGTACACACCTTAGTGCATAGTTTTATTATAAAAGGTACTAATCAATACCACTATACCTATATCCTTAACTAGGGCTCTCAAATATTCATTTAGTACCAATAGATCTGCATAGTTAAGTTCGCAAATTAAATGAATTGTTCTATTTCAGTTTGTCTTGTTTACAAATAACAGTTTTTCAGTCGAATAGACGAAATGAGTTGGTCCATTTATTTATTTTTTAAAAAAAAAATTGGATAAAAGTTGAATTTTGGACTTAAAAATAAAAATTTAAACAAGAGCCATTTTCAAAAACAAAAATTTTTGAAAAATAGCCTTTTTTTTCTGAATTCAATTTTCGAATAGAATCAGAAAAATATTTTAAAATGGTTAATTTTAAAAAATTGCAAATAGAAGTTAAACAGTTCAGCTTGTTTGCCTATATTATTTTTTGTTAATCGAGTGCAACCTGTTTAGTCGGAAAATTAAACGGGTATAATTTTATACGAAAAACCCACTACTTTAAAACGGATAAATGGGTCAATGCGATAGTCTTTGCCCATTTTTACGACTTTGTTTTTAACTACCTGCCCCTACAAATGGACAATGATATACGGACAAACTTTTATTAGGTTTTTCAAATAAACAAAATAACTTCGCATGTTAGATATTACTATATTCACATATGTCTTTTTATATTCGCATAAATCTTTTAAAGGGGTAGTTTTATGATATGATAGGGGAGCTTCTTTGATCTAAAGTTTAAAATTTCATCTTTGAGCAAATAATTAAAAAAAAATTACTTTAGTAAACAAAAAAAAAAATATAGCTCTTTTATGAGAGTCTACGTTAAAAATATAATTATACATATACTATTATGAAATCACTTTTTAAACAAATTTAAGATCATAGAAGACTACATGAATAATTATATCTTTGACAATATTTTTTTAATTTTTGTAATTTAAATGGTTTAATTAATTACATTTTCAAAACCAGAGCGAAAAATGTGTAGAAGACTAAGATGAGAAGTGGTTTCACTAATTGATGATGACCTTATCTTAGACTATTATTAATTATTTAGCAGCTCTCCCTCACAGATAGTTGGTCTTTCAATAATTTTGACAGTTAATGTTAATTTATGTATATGTTATATGTATTATTTTAATAAAAACTAACCATTAAAAATATTAAAATATCGATATTCCAATATATTTAAATTTTTTCCAAACAGTTTCTCACATAACAGTGAATCACTACAAGTTATATCATCTTGCTAGACATGTAGTGTGTATATATATATACATATACAAAAGTTTGTTAATTATATATAAATTTAATTTTAATATATTATCAATGTAAAAATATTTTATTTACATATTTAATTAGATAATATCACATCAATAAAAATAATTTTTTTTATATTATTGATACATCAAAATTAAATAATAATATCACATTAACAAAAAAAAAAACTTATATATATATATGTTATTTTAGTATAGATGATTTGAGGATTACATCTATAAGATATATATTTTCTAAAACAAATTATAAATGGTATAAATTTTATTGGAATTAACTATAACTAAATAAATTGAATATATATACTGGAAAATGTTACATTCAAGAATTTTTTTTAATAAAAACTAGAAATTGCTCTTTTTATAATAGAAAAAACAAAAATAAAGAATCATGCAATAATTCACACTTTCCTAAGGATGTAAATATGCACTTTTTCTTTTTATCCAACTTTACTTTTTATATCATAAAAAATTCGCAAATATATTATTCTCTTTTCCTCATTCTGTGTCATTTTCTTGCAAAGAATAAGAATAAAATTATTATTACATATTGATTTAAAATAAAATCAATAGTCATTATTTATGATAAAAATTGACCTGCAGTTAATTTTATATAAAATTATTATTTTAAGTTATTAAATTATAATATAATTAAATATATCAAATCATTTAACAATTTTTATATAATTATTCACTTTTTTTTTTTTTTTTAGATTCACTTGGAAACAAATCGTTGCACAAAGAGATCATAGTTTTAAGACAATTACAAGCAAGACGAAACGGAAAGTTAAAAGATAATTTTATTATGTCACTTCTATTTAATTAATTAGAGTCTTATCCTTCTAATTCTCCTATAGATCAGAATTTCTTTTAAAATTTTAACCGTGTGCATATATTGACTAGTTTTCACGATTCCATGCAGTCATGGATGCATTACAGAGTTTCACTAAATTTTTTTTTATCAATTCTTGTATTTTAATTTTTTTTTTTCAATTAGATTCTCATATCAATTTTAATTTTATAATTAGGTCTTTATTTTGATAAAACTATTAGGATTAATGAAATATTTTATCTCTATATTGGAGATCTTACAAAATTAATGGTCAAATCCTTAAATATGATCTCTTTCTTTTGTTTTTTTAGAATGACAAAATAACAATGTTCTCTTTTTTTCTCGATCATACTTCAAATTTTTCAAAGATATGTAACTTGAATTTACGCAAGTTAAAAATATTTTACAAAGAACATCAATAAAAAAGTTAAAGAAAAAATATGTTAAAACAACCATAAATCTTACGTAAAGTATATAATATAAGAATTATAGAAATTTATACTTTATAAATACTTTTTTAATATGCACTGTTAATAAAGACCTAAGTATATAAATGATAAAATATATAGAAATTTAATTAAAATAAGAAAATATAAAAACTCATCAATTATAAATTTAATGAAATTATAGGAATAATAATTAAAGAGTAATTTAACTTTTTTCTAAATATTAATCATCACTAAACTTGTTTTGAGACTGTGATATATATATATGAAGGTTCAGTTATCAAACAATTATAATTATAATATTATAAGAAAGTTATCACATGTTCCGCTTATAAAAATGGAATATGAAGTTTCTTATAAGAATATGTAATCATTTAAATTTATTATATGGTAAGTAGTAGAAAATCTCAATTAACCTTGATTTTCAAACAAATTTACATAAAAGCCCAACTTAAAAAGATCTTTATTAATTTCAAAAGCTATTTTTATGGTCAACATTTCATGAATGTAGCCATCTTATCTCAAAAAATCTTTTTGAGAAAAAATGTTCAATAATTCAAATTCTAAAATATGATAATGTCATTTATTTATTTATTTTTGTTATGGGTCATTTATCTTCTAAAATTATCTCAATTTTTTTTGGTATAACCAATCAATTAATTTATCTAATAAAATTATAAAATAGTTTTCATTAGGTCAAAACCATTTTTCTTTAATAATTTTCAGGAGAACCAAAAAATCCATTAGTAATTACTTCTATTACATAATTTTTAATTGTTTCTCTAATGTTATAAAAACCAACAAGTTAAGTAAATTTGTATTAGTAATAACTTTAAAATTACAAACAAGTTAGATAAAACTATTTTTAATTCTTAATTGTCTGTCAATAATTATTAATATCGTAAAAATAAATTTTTAATTTTTAATTTAACAAATTTTTTTCACTTGAAAATATCTACACCACAAATATAAATTCTCAAAACGCTTATAGTGGATTTTTTTTGTAAGAATAATTTGTTTAATTATATTATAATCTAAAAATTTAAAATCAAAACGATTAAGACACTTACTTTAATTCATTATGAATCTAAAATATTAAATACAACATTAGTTTTAAAATATTTTAAAGAAGTATTTTAGTTTTCTGATATTAAAATTTAAAATTATTATTTCAAACTGAAATTAAACTGTCTTAGTTCTAAAAGGTTGTTATTGTCTTTTCATAATTAATAGGGCAAGTTACTTGTTTAAAAGAATTGGCATCTTAAATTACTCATATACACCATTGAGATATATATGATGAGATTGCTCCGTTTGGCTAAATATACGGAATCCGTGGAAGGGTTTAAGGTTTTAAGAAAACCCTTACACCCTGCCACGATTTTTGTTTAAATTGCAACAAGTAAGAGGAATCCGTGGCAGGTCCCAAGGTTTCTGGAAAAAGTGACAGCCTGCCACGGATCTTGAAGAGTTATAGCCACACAGTAAATTTGGAGTTGTATAAAAGAAAGAGAGCTAACAATAAATATATCACATTATATTACCATACAATATTTAAGTCTCAAAATTTTACAAGAAATAATATATGTTCATGCATATGCCAAATGTGCCTAGAGCCATTGAATCTTGAAGAAACGCTTTTTGTTTTTGCATAAACATATTATATGTAATTATTTATTAGCAATTGGTTCATGTATAATATAAAAATGAAATTAGTAGTAACTATATAAGAAAAAATATATGATTTTTAATGTTATGGATTCCAAATTATGAATTTATTAAAGATCCAGTGGCTCTTGGCACATTTGGCATTTGCATGAACATATAATATCTCGCATAAAAACTAGAAAGTTAAATATTTCATGCACATATAATATGCAATGTATTTATTGGTAGTTGATTCATGTATAATATAACAATAAAAATAATAGAAGGTATAACAAAAAATATATTATTTTCATGACATGAATCAACTACCAATAAATACATTGTTGATTTATGTATAATATAAAAATGTATTTTCATGAAAATAATATATTTATTGTTATACCCAACAAAAAATATATTATTTTCATGACATGAATCAACTACCAATAAATACATTGTTGATTTATGTATAATATAAAAATGTATTTTCATGAAAATAATATATTTATTGTTATACCCACTATTATTTTTATTGTTATAATATACATGAATCAACTACTAATAAATACATTGCATATTATATATGTGCATGAAATATTTAACTCTCTAGTTTTTTATGCGAGATATTATATGTTCATGCAAATGCCAAATGCGCCTAGAGCCACTGGATCTTGAATAAATTCATAATTTGGAATCCATAATATTAAAAATCATATATTTTTTTTATATAGTTACTACTAATTTTATTTTTATATTATACATGAACCAATTGCTAATAAATAATTACATATAATATGTTTATGCAAAAAAAAAAAGTATTTTTTCAAGATTCGATGGCTCTAGGCACATTTGGGATATGCATAAACATATATTATTTATTGTAAAATTTTGAGACTTAAATATTGTATGGTAATATAATATGTGATATATTTATTTTTAGCTCTCTTCCTTTTATACAACTCCAAATTTATTGTGTAGCTATAACTCTTCAAGATCCGTGGCACGCTGTCACTTTTTCCAGAAACCTTGGGACCCTGCCACGGATTCCTCTTACTTGTTGCAATTTAAACAAAAACTGTGGCAGGGTGTAAGGGTTTTCATAAAACCTTAAACCCTTCCACGGATTCCATATATTTAGCCAAAGGGAGCAATCTCATCATATATATATCAATGGTGTATATGGGTAATTTAAGATGCCAATTCTTTTAAATAAGTAACTTGCTCTAATTAATATATCCATCGAAATTTTTATCTTTTTATAATGAATAAAAATTTTATTTTATTTTTTATATAAATTAATTTTAATTTCCAATACAATAGAAAATTTTATTTGTTAAATGGAGTAGTGCTATGTAAACATAAGAATTTTTTTATTTTAGTAATTGGCCATTATTTTTAAAAACTGTGGGTCAAATGTATGAATTTAAGTTTGATGTATTATTAATGTAAAAATATTTTACATGTGTATTTAATTATGTAATGTTATATTATAAAAAATAACTTCATTTTTTATTAACTTTATAACTAGTAGTTCAAAAAAATGGTACACTATCAGCACAGGCAGAATTAGAGTTTTTCAACAAGAGCGGTTAAGGTTTTTTATTTTCTTTTTGTATCTAAAAAAATTACTTTATCGAAAATTTTTAAATATTTTTTTCACGAAATCAAAATTTACATAATACATAAAATTAAAAATATTAAATACTATATAGTATTTAAATATCATAATATAATAAAAGTATTATAAGAGCTAATTTTTTACTTGTTTAAGTAATAATCATACGGACAACCAAAAAAATAATTAATCATATATAGCTTTTTTTTTTCCCTTATCTCATAAAAAAGTAATTTTAATAATGAAATTAAAGGAATGCTACATAATCATTAATTTTTATTTATTTTAATCATCATTTAGCCATTACTTTAAAAGGTGTTGGTTAAAGTACAAAGTTAAGCTACAAATTAAAGATATTGAGAGTTGATAGTTACAAATAAGGAGAGTTCTTTGGTGAAGAGAAAAATAGTGAAGAGTATGAAGAGAATGATTATTAACCATTGTATTAAAGTGAGGATATAAGACTTTGACAAGACTTACAATTATTTTGGCCCTTTGATTTGAATTCTCTTCATCACTTCACCTTTTTTCCTCTTCACTATAGTAAGCAGTAGGCACCTACAAATAATATCCAAAATAAATTAAAATGGATGGTTATCTAGTTTTTTTCTATGTGTTCTAAAAAGTCAGAAATGCTATCATTTCAAAAATAATAATTTTATTAGTAAATAACATAATTAAGTGATCAGAAATAGAATAATAATATGAATTTTTTGAAAAAAATATATAAAATAACCGTAAAAGAAAGAAAGTGAGGTTAAAAATATATTACTCTTATTTTGAACATTTAATTATTATAAAAATAACACAGTCAAGTTCAACCAAGTCATTTATTTTTATGTTAAGTAGACTTTATTTTAAATGTATGTTAAATAATACAAAAATAGCATAGAAATAAATTTTTATTTGATATCGAAATGATCTTTTATTTAATATAAATGTGGTTAAATTTTATTGATAAAATAAATGTACATTTAAAATTATGGTTATAAATATACTATAAAATTATTTCTTTTAAAAGAGATCAAAATATAAAATTTGGAAGGACCAAATATCAATAAACATAGCTTTGTTATTAATTTTTTTAAGTTTAGAGCACTCCTTCTCTTTGACTACTATGACATGAGCCTAACAAATGATAACCAAGTAATTAAATTTGGCACATTTTGAACAAGTTGTGGAATCACTATGCTCTCTAGCATATGAATACTATTAAAAAAATACATAAAATCTTATCCATTAATTATTTTTATAATATATCTTATTAGTGATATGAACTAGAACATCACATTTCGCTAAAAGAGATTGCGAGATTGCCATATGAAAAAAATTTCCAATACTATATATGAACAACTTGTCGAAGTGGAAAATCTGATATGTTCGATCCCCACCTATCCAAGTAAATTTATTCAATTCATCAAATTTCTGTATAATTAATTATTAACTTTTTAAGAAATATAAGAATAATATAGCTTTGTCGCTAACAGAAACTCCACTTTTCTTTCCCATTAAGGTTCATGAGCAATTTAAAATATCAGAAAAAAATGTTAAAGTCACATATTTTGATAATAAGAATTCTACCAATAATATTTTAAGATAAATAATAATATTCAAGTATAGAATTAGGGCAGGCCTTGTAGGCTTGTAGGAGAAACAAGTCAAATGTGAGGAAACCAATTTCGGATTTAATATCAATAGATAACACGTGGATATCCTAAACTTTTGACAAATGGATAGCATTAATACTATGGAAAAAAATGTCAACTCTAATAATCGCTTATAAATCTTTGGTGTTTAGCCCATGATGGGATTTGATGAGATGGGAGGAAATTTAGCACCACGCATAGAGTTTAAGAATGCATTTTTCCTATGAAAAAAAGCTCCAATTAATTATACTTGTTGTACTAGTCATGTATGCGCCTAAATTTTTTTTACCTAATAGATATGTAGTTCATATTCTAAGAGATTATCATGAAGCATTATTATTATTATTATT
>JASCZI010211645.1:4942-29240 GCA_036250425.1 Stylosanthes scabra | reverse complement strand
TTTTTTTTTTTTTTTTTTTTTTTTTTTTTTTTTTTATGGTGTAGACAGCCTGATATTGTTGTCGCAGTGGACCGCAATTTAAATAATTTAATGAATTTAATTTGTAAACACTGTAGTATATGGTTTAGTGATGCTTGATTATTAGGATTGTACATGTCACGGTGAAAAGTTAAAATATAAAGAAATAAAGATTTACTTTTATAAATAAATAAATTTTATCTTTAAAAATATGTAATTTTAGTTTTAACAATTTTTTAAAATAAATTTACACACATTTCCATTCTATTCATTCAAACACTCTCTTTACACATACACCAAAAAAAAAAAAAAAACACTCTCTTTACACTACTATATATTACTGCGTAGGGCGGTTAAAGCCCATTTAGGTCCGGTACGTCTAGCCCGCGGATTAAACGGGTTAGCCTGTTTAGATCAATTTTATATAGGCTAGAATTTTTTTAGCTCGGCTCATTTATGGCTAGCCCGACGAATAAACAGGTGACCCGTTTAATTAATTAATTAATTATTTTTTAAAAAAATAAATAAAATTTTTAATTTTTAATTTAAAAAAATTACTTTTGACAAAAAAATACTTTTTTTAGCAAAAAAATCATATAAAAAAATGAAGCTTTCGTCGATGGGTCGGATTTTTGAATCGAGTAAGGTAAAATATTGGGAAAAATACTATTTTTTTTAAAAAAAAAATAAATTAAATAAACGGGCCAGCTCCGTTTAGCCCGCGGGATAGCTCGTTTAAGCCCAGATTTTTTCGAGTTAAACAAGCTTAGCCCCTTTAAGTCAGAATTTTAAACGGTCCAAACTTAAAAACAGATCCGTCCGTTTAGGCGAATAAACGGACTGATCCGACGAGTTTATCTCATTTTTAACGCCCTACTACTGTGGGCCTGCAATGACACTATTTATGTATGTTCACAGCAATTGTATATATAATATACTCCATATTAAATTAATCAATTAACTAAACATGCGGTGGTCAATGTCTTGATTTTATCGTTTATAATGTTCTATATATATGTGCATTTACATGTTCCTATGTGAATTCTACAAAAACCTAGATATAGAGAGATTCTTCATATGCATATATATAGAAATCGTTAGCTACATAGTCCAACGAAGTGTTTGACATGTTTAAGTTATCATGAATCAAGTGCATTTGATTTCTTTATTATTTTGGATCTAGCTTCTTAGCCAGTAGTACATAATAGGGAGGTGAGCGTACCGATTATTATTGTTATCCTTATATTTTACACTTTCTCCAACCTAAGAAGCAAGAGGTTTCCATTTAATGTTAGTTTCATGCTAAGGATATGCTTGAAACAAGTTAAAGAAACCAATAATAAGAAGAGTGAATAGCCAATTTAATCCCAAATAATTATTTCTGATGGATCATGGGGTCTGTAATAAAAAAAATGCATTTTTTTAGTCTCTATCTTTTACTTATAAGATTTTTTCGACCCTTATTTTTTTATTTCCGAAGACATTTTAGCTCCTTATGATATAATAGTATAGGAGCCGAAAAGTCTTACGAATGAAAGAACATGAGTCGAAAATAGTGTATTTTTTGTTAGGGGCCTCATTGTCTTTCGACATAAGTGTTAGATGTCTTGTTAGTATTTTTCTCGAATAAGAAACATTAGAGATATAATTATTTATATATTTTTTAAAATAAATTAAAATATTTAGAAGAGTTGATTTTATAACATGATAATAAAGATTTAATAATAAATTTCGAATTAAATTCTTATTGACTTTAAAATAATATTTTTTTAGTATAGGATAAATAAAGATGGTCAATGTAAAAATTCACATAAATAATTCAAAAATAGAGAAATAAATCATCTCAATTTTTTTTTTAATAAAAATTGTCAAGTGTGATTTTTTATGATTTAATATTTTTTCTTACATTTTTTTGTCCTATTTAAAGGATGTATAGCAAGAAATCACACCTTAATTTAGAACATCGATTCAGAAAAAAAAATTGACAGAATTTATTTTTTAAAAAATATATCTTATGTGAAAAAACGTATTAAAGATGTAATTATTCATATATATTATCTTATAAATTTAAATTTTTTGAAGAATTAGTTTCATGACTCTTGAGAAATATTAATTAAGTTCAATCTTTATCGGTGATTTTCATTCGGAAAAGAATAAAGAAAATTGTTGAATTAATAAGTAGAGAATTTAAACTATACACATGCACGCTTGAAAATGTGAGGAGGTGGTGGATTAGATTATGATGATATTTTGGTGGCTAGCTCTGAATATAATATGTTTAATGTTTTATTGAAGAAGTGGATTGTACTATATATTTTATAATATTAATATTAAACATTAAGATGAAGACAAATTAAATTAAATGATAAATATATAGTAGTTACGGTTGACATTAACACATCGTTTGAGATGAATCGTAACCCCGTCCTCTGTCATTGATTTTATTAATTATGAAAACCGATGATGCGTTTTTATAATTAGAGTTAGTTAACATGTGTTCTAAATAAAGTTATTTATTAAAAAATGTTTATATAAAAGATAAAGTTTAAATTTCTAATGTACTATTATATTTATTAAAATAAAAATTTTTAAATTTCTATTAATATTAATCTTAACATATATCCCCGCCTTTATCATTGAATGAAACTTAGAAAGATATTAAGTAATTTTTATTTTTAAAAAGAAAATCTTTTGGTTGTCAATAATAGGAAGACAATAGAAAGTCAATATTTTTTTTTTCCTTTTACTACTCAATATTTTCCTAATTACAATCATTGACTCCCTATTAGTCTCTTTCCTAACATTATTCTTTTAAAAAAATACTAAGCCAGTATCACTAGTTTTAGATATTTTTTTATGACATTATTAATTAAATTTTCAATATTTTATGTATTTGTTTCCTTAAAATGTACACGACGAATTTTAGTAATTTTACCCAAAAGTGGAAGTATTATTCTGGTTCAATTATACTGTTATCCTCTATAATTTCATCAAAGTTATAATTAAGTTTTTTTTTAATTAGGTTTTTATATTAATAATATGTTCCTACGGTAACAAAAGAATGGGAATTAATAGAATATTCTATTTTAAAATTTGGATATTTTCATAACTAACTGCTAAATATGGGAAAAGCTATGGTGCTTATGGTGCTTTGCCTAAGCAGCTGCTGATGCCATTCAATTATGGACGCGTGTTAGTGTTATGCATGCCTACTGTCATCGCTAACGGGACCTGTGCATGGATTTCAGAGTATGGTGTAGTGGTTTGCAGCTTTTATCTCCTACTTAGCGTCCTGAGAAAATTAATTAAGTAGACAAAGGGTGATTAGGATTATTAAATTAAAAATTAAATAATCAGATATTATTGGAAGTTGGACCTATATGATGGGTCAAAATGGACGGGCCTATTAATATGTTTGCCTTGTGTTTGGCCCGAATAGTTGATAAGATGGTTAGTATATTGTGGGTTTTGGTACTTTGTGATTGTATGGTGGATCAGACCCATGAATTAAAATTTTCACATAGTGGGTGTCGAAATTTTCTTTCACATAGATTATAAGTATTTTTAAAACATTATATATCATGGGCCTAGTGCCCCTATGCTCACCAAAAAAAAACATTATATATCACATTTTATTATTAACATAAATAATATATTATTGGTAAAACTTATTGTATTTTAATTGTTTAGATATATTAAAGAAATTTTTTTATATAAAAATTATTAATAAGAATCAACTCATTTAATATTTAAATAGAAAGATCAAATCTATTTTATAAAGAGATAAATATATTATTATATTAATTATATATTTATTCTTTTTTAAATATTTTTTTCTCTAATTAGTAATTACCTATTATACTCAATTTTAAATATACGCATTCATTTATGACAAAGAAAATTTGTTGCTGCTAACTACTATTTTACAGTTAATAAATTATATAATTTTAACTTCAAATTTTATCATTGTTGTGATAACACGTATAATTAGTCTTTCATTGAATTTTGTTATTTATTTATTATTTTTTAATTTCAAATTATATATTGCTTTTGAAACTAAAATTTAAAAATAACTACTCTGTCGCCACTGAATTTTTGTATTAAAAATTGATGCCTCTAAATTGCTATTTATTAAAATACAATCATTTATAAAAAAAATTATTTAAATTTTAATAATTCCAAGCCTCTCAATTATTGTCACAAAACATTATTTATAATTGTTGTCTCTAAATTCGGTAAATAATTTAGAGGCAGTAATTTTTAATACAAAAATTTAGTGGTAATAAATTAGTCTCTTTTAAATTTTAATTTCCTCTTTAATAATTTGATTTCTCTAAGGGTCATTTAGAGTAATTCTTCCTAATTTAGTCCTCCTGTTGTATACTATTTTAGAAAAAATAAAAAAATAAATAGTAATATTATAACTTATTTATTGATAAAATAAAGATTTTTTAAATGAAAATGTTTGAATAGATAAATAATTACAAATATAATTTTTTAATTTACCAAAATTAAAAATATTTAAATTTTATTAGGAAAAAATATGCTACTAAATGCAAATTATGTCATCTATTTTTCTTATATTTTTTTATTAGTCTATTATAATGTCACAACTAAAAATGTGTATTTTTGCGTTGTCATTTATGTTGTATCTCATATAAGGATGTAAAAGTATTTTAACATGTCAATAATTTATTTTTATAAATTATAATAACCTACACCTCAACAGTGCTTGGTGAACGCCATATTTTTATTTCTACAATAAAATATTTCTCTAAACAACATCTTTTAGATATCTACATAGTACATACTACAAATACATGTGAACTAGATTTAATTGAAACATTAACTTTTAATTTTTATTTTTTAAATGAAAATTTTAGATATGTCACAACATTTTTCTATTACTTCCTTCTTTTTTTTTTATCTAAGGTTGGTCCAAAAGCAACCCACCCGACCCGGCTCAAACCCAAAAATCCCAACCCACCCAACATCAACCTATCCCTTCATCATATCCAGAGGCGATCCCCAATCCAGAACACAACCACACGCCAACGACACTAACGGAACATACAAACCACACAACAGAAAAGATCGAAGACCTCTGAATAATAGAAACAAAGACACGATTTCAAGCTCAGGGGTGAGGACGACGAGTAGAAGCATTGGGATCGTTTGTATTTGTTCTTCTTGCTTCCGATCTGTTGAGTTCTCTGATGGTTTGGGGAGGATTCAACATCCAGGACGGGTTCAAAACACCGATGGCCGCAATTATCGCAACTTCATGAGCAAACAAATTGCTCTCTCTAGGCACCCATAAGAATCCACTTTTAGGAAGCTCCTTCATTTCCCAGATATCATCCAGGTAAGCCTCAATATCTGCTATATGATCCTGCAATTTAATTGCTTGAATGAGATTCATACAGTCTGATTCGAAGAGGATCTTCTCTACTTGCAGGTTCTTGGCTGTAATCATTGCATCTCTTAAGGCCATGGCTTCTGCAGCAAGAGCAGAGGAGCAGAAGAGATTGATTGTTGATGAGGTTAGAAGTCTACCCTCATGATCTCGAAACACAACTGCTCCTGTGCCTTTGAAGGAAGACAAGGAAAATGCTGCATCAACATTGCATTTTATCCACCCTCTCGGAGGTGGATTCCAGGTAGCATTCCTTTGCCTCCTTGTAGTGCAAGCAACTGTTTGTGCTTGATTCCTGTGCCTGCCATAAATTCGCATTCAGTAGATTTAGCTCTAATTAAGGTAAGAATAGGATTAGTGTTTTGCTTTTGATGCACCACCCTATTTCTCTATTTCTTCCTCTTGACCCACAACAAAAACTTCAACCGTATCAATTAGCTAATTACAAGAAAAAAAAACTGTTACCAAAAAGGCAAAAACACCATCATCTCTTAGCCCATAGAAATAGTCCATTTGAATGTCCTTTCCATTTGCTTCTAAATTACAAACGTATTGGCCCCAATACTTTTTGGTTTACTATTACCAGTTCACTGACCCAACAACAACTATCCCCACATGTCCAACTCTTTTCTTTTTCATTTATTTTTATCATATTTTCTATTAATCACATTTTAATTTAATAACCTAACAATATTTATTTTTTAATTATAACTTAATAACTACGCCTGAATATGGGGCCCACTTCTACCTTTCTTGTCTCTTTCTCCAACACCATGCACAAATCTAAAGAAAGGTTACACACGCGTTCTGATCATATTGTGTCACATATCATCAGTACATGCTGATGATTCCATGCATCAGCATCATAGAATTTTCCGCTAAATATATACCTAGAAGCTCATTTCCTAACTGTCCAAGCGAATAAAAATCTACGAGTTGAGTCGACAAAAAAAACAAGAAGTTCAAAAGCAAGTTAATTTGACTCCCTAAGTAGCTGCATAATAGAATATAAGGAAAATGATCGATTCTTTGCAAGTATTGAACGAGAAAAAATGAGTGTGTGAGTTTGTGGGTTGGCATAGCCAACATATGTCAAAAAAAAAAAAAGAATATAAACAATAAACATTAGGATTATTAGCAAACATCTTCATTTTCTGTAACTTGTTCATATATCAGAAGAGTTTACTTAAGTTGTTTCAAATGTAGTTATTCTTTGTTAGTCACACCAGATTAGCAAACAAATTTCAAGTAGTTCATACACATGTTATATACTTATATATTATACATCTTGGAATGAGGAAAGCAATATAATAAGGGAACTCTTTGTTTGAAAATAAATAAAAATAATCACTGGCAATCAAGAAAACCCCAAAATCACCAACATAATCTAGGTTATACATATCGTCCATAGAGTACATGAGATGAAATATCTCCCAAGATTTGTCAATGCCAAAATCCAACACCACCAGTGAGTCCAAGGTTGCATTTGCCATCAACATTCCTCTCATTTATCCTCCACAAACTTAACAAACATTACTGCTCCCATTCGAGGTGGGATACCTCATTCGACAACTTGATATTTCGTATATGAGTTATGCTATTCACACACCAAAATCAACCACCATATATAAAAATATAAATATATGTATATTTTACCTCGTTTTTAGTATGTATTTTGTATTTCAATATATATTATATATTAGTCATTATTGTTCGTATATTCCTTTTATTTGATTGGTTGCGTGAGAGATTTAAGTAATAGGGTTTTCAATTTGCGAAGAAGGTCTGAAACAAACGTTAACGTTTCTAATTATTTTTAAAATTATATGCTAGCTCAATCTCGCACCTATCCTGTGCTTGAGAAGGTCTCCTCGTTCCTCAGTTTTGATTTTCCACCTCAAAATACCACTGAAGACACTAGTAGTACATGTGGAATCGTTCACTAATGACATTACTATGCATAATTGATACATGTATAGGTATGGACTTAAAATCCAATTAAAATAGTTTATAGAATGATCTAGAAAGTTAGGTATTTTACTATAAATAGTAAAGAAAAATATGTAATTAAGCATGCAAATTATCAATGACATAGTTATTTCTCTCCTCTTTTGGAATTCCTCTATGAAATTATCTTCTTCTCCCTCTTGTTCTTCTCTAATTCTCCTCTAATTCTCCAATTATCTACTACTTTCTTCCTAATTTCTACAATTTTACTCTATAGGAGATCTTACTCTTATCATTTGGTGCTTTCATTGCTCACCATGCCAATCTACCATGATTACCATGGTGATGCAAAGAGCTCAAGCATTTCTACTTGGGATAAGATCCAAATAAGCCTCAAATGCTTGCTCCCAAGCTATGAACCTATTCTCTGTGATTCTCCGGTGGTCTCATCCTTCTTGAGTACTCAGCAGATTTGTACAGATTTTCCTCAAACCTGTAGCAGAATAATTACAGCCATGAACCAGTTCATTCAGGAAGAGCAAGCAGATCCAGCAGTTGAATCAAATTTGGCAGAAAATGTTGAAGAATCAGAAAATTCAAATTCAGCAACTCCAGATCCAGCAATTCAAAACTCAGAATATGAAATTGATGAAGGAGATGCAGCAATAATTCAGAATACACATTCGGTTATAGATTCATCATCATTTCAACATTACAGATCCAGAAATTCAAATGCTGCAGAGAAAACAAAGTTTCATCAATCAGATTCAAAATTTTCAATTGAAATCCATGAAGGAAAAATTGGAATACAATATTCAAATTCAACATTACCTGAATTAGAGAATGAAGCAACAAAAAATTTAGAATTAAAAAAAAACACAAAGCCAGATTTGAATTCAGATAGATCACAATTTCAACGTCAAGAAGATGAAGATGAAGATGAGTTTTATGAGAGAAGCATTTACCAGGGATGTAACGATCGGAGCAAGACGGTTGCGATGCAACGACCACCACCAGAGCCGCCAGATTCGTACTCGTTTGAGGTGGGAGATGGTGAACCGCCGGATTTGCACTCCATCGCGGTGGGAGAGTGTGAACCTGAAACGGCGGTAGATGACGACACGGCAGATCAGAAACGCAGCAGCTGTGTTGGTAACGGCACCGGTGCAGCATTCCAGAGCGCCGAGGTCGGCGCCTTCGCGGATGACAAAGAGAGTCTGACCGAAGGAGTGGTTACCAGCGCCGAGGACAGCGCCTCCTTGACAGGTACGGTGAAGAACCTCCAAGACGGCGACAGAGATCGACGCTTGAGCGGTGGACAGAGGTCTCAACGCCGACGAGTTTTCCCTTTCTTCGGGAAGTCGTCGATTCTCTTAGCGGCTGTGCTTCCCTGGAATCGCGAAGAGGAGTGGTGCACGGCGGAGGCCAAGAAGCGGGCACGGCAGAAAGACACCCTGTTCGACATCCGCAACAACAAGAAGGAAGGGAAGGAATCCCTCTCGGCGGCAGAGGCGACTTATTCACTAGCCGGTGCGGCTGACAGAGGCGGCGCGCCATGGAAGGGCTGTAGGGTTGAAGTGGTGACCTTCGGTTCTGAGTACGGTGATGGTGGCGTGATTGGACGAGGTGGGTTCACAGTGGCGACGCGAGGAGCACTAGAAGCGGCTAGTGGCTGTTGTCGTGGAGCATTTCTCTTCGCAATCAAAATGATTGGGAGATCATGAACCCTAATTGGGTATTGGGCTATGAGGAAATGATGACAACCCAATTAAACAACTTACAAGGCTGGTTAACAATTGGGCCAAGTGCTTCCAAAAATTATTTTGAATTAATCATGGGTTTAGTTTATTTTAAACAATAGGATCCTTGTGGTTCATTTAATTTTTGGGCAGTAGTATATAATTACCTATTAGTTTTAATAATTGTAATTAGGATTTACAATTTTATTTGTTAAATTTTTTTCCAACCTTGACGACAAGGTTGTTTTGAAGGGTTGGGTAATGATACATGTATAGGTATGGGCTTAAAATCTAATTAGAATAGTTTATAGAATGATCTAAAAAGTTAGGTATTTTACTATAAATAGTAAAGAAAAATATGTAATTAAGCATGCAAATTATCAATGAAATAGTCATTTCTCTCCTCTTTTGGAATTCCTCTATGAAATTATCTTCTTCTCCCTCTTGTTCTTCTCTAATTCTCCAATTATCTACTACTTTCTTCTTAATTTCTACAATTTTACTCTATAGGAGATCTTACTCCTATCACTAATACAAGTGAGTAAAGAGAAGGAAATAATAATCAGATTCGCTTCCTCTCTTTGTGTTTTGGCCATACACAGCACGCACTCACGCACACATCGCAAAAGTTGTTGGTGGGGATTGAAACTAGTGTGGCTTCGAAGGAGACAATTACCTTTGCCATTAGTACAAACGACAAAGCCTCGACCACACTTTCTCTCCTTTTATGGGCTAAGAAAATTTATCTCTTCACTTTCAACTTTCACCTCTAGGACAGAAGTTGGAATTCTCTTTCTTCAGGATCTAGTGCTTATTGCCAAATATTTTCCTTGGGTGCCTACTATCGAAGAGGTATTATATTGTGGCCAAACAAAAGATAAGAAGTATCACCTTCTTCTTTTAATATATCTTTGATCTACTTGTATGCATTCACAGAACATTTACTAAGATTCTTGACTTTTCACAAGAGACCCACGTACTCTTTTCTCTTTCTTTGGCTTCTAATTTCACAATTTACTTTTGAAATATATTTGGGAATTTTTTTTTGTGTAAAAACTGAAATCTCAATTTAGTTTATCTAGAGTATCTAATAATAATTTAGGATAAAAATCCTATAAGGTAAAGTTGTAAAATGATGCTTTAATCACATTGATTTTATATTTAAGGGTGATTAACAACTTTAGATGAGCTTGATCCAATAATTTAACGGACACAATAATTTAGCATTAAATAATATTTAAATTCCATATATCATGTCTTATCATGATTGAACGTTTTTAAACATCCCAAAAATAAAGAAAAAGATTAGGGAACCAACGCATTATAACCAATAGGGAGCCCACAAATATTACGGATGATAACTCATATAAATTTTGGATAATAATTTAATTATTGGCTCCCTAATGAGCTCTTTATCGTTAGTTCCGTAGCACTGTTCAAAAATAAAATCCTGTTTACATAATAATTTTTAGAATAAACATCCAAATTAATCCCCAACCAATTCCATATCGAACACTTCAGTCTTCAACTCTCCATTGATTTTTTTTATTAATACAATACAGTAAACCATTGATAACTGTTAATGAAAAATTCAATATATTATTTTCTTTTGCTATCACCAAAACTTATATCCAAACTCCAAAGCATATTAGAGCTAACAAATCAATCCATACTTCAACTATATATGAGTGTGTGCGTGTGCGTGCGCGTGTGTCAAACTGGATGGACCAGAGAAGATATAAGATTTGTCATAAATTAAAAAAACACAGAAAATAAAAGCTTACAAGAAGTCGAGTTAGAAGTATTCTTGAATGAATATGTACATACAATGACAGTGAAGGCTCCTTTCTCCTTTCATTCTTTCCAACTATATGAAGCCCGGTCTACAACTAAATAGTCACCTCGGATATCCTTTGCAACTCGAAGGTCATGATCAAGGTAAACAGTATCAAACCTGCAGAAACATGATGCCAGAACAGGATAAATATGAAATACATAAAACAGGTGACAACAGAGATGGATCAAACAAATAGAAAGAAAGAGCTTAGAAAGTAGATTTTATGTCTCTAAACGACTGGGGAACACAACAAGCTATTTCTATTGCTGGGATGCCATGTAAGATTTTAACCAATTCTATGCAGTTTCTTCTATGAGCGAACCCCAGAAATTTCTCCTTAAGAAAAACAGTGTCTTAAATTATCGTCCTTGACAAATTTAATCCCACATAATACTTTCTAAGTGTTGAAATATCAATCATATTGTTCCTTTTAGATACAAATATGCCTGAAATTTTTAACACTCAAAGACTGTCCAAAGAGTTTCCATCTGTTTAGGTACCAATATGTTCAGTACCTTATATTCAAGGACAAGGAATTTGGAGATGCACACTCTACCTATTTATAAGAATGTTCAAACATATTCTTTTTAACCCTTCTCTTCAATCAATTCAAGTCTCACCATCATTTCTCTTCTCTATTCGTTCTTGATTCTACGTTGAATGAATAATGCTCATTGTTTGTCCTTACTTTGAATTGAATGGTCATAAAATATTTAATTGTCTAACCTTGATTTGATCTATAACAAATTAGAGATTAGGCTTGCAACTGTGTATCCTTAGCGTTTCTGCATTAGGGTCTTGAAATTTACTCTCACAGAACATGAGTTTGTGGACTTACTTGATTTATCAACATGGTTAAGTTAATTTCTAGGGGTTTATCTGAGAATGGCAAGTTGGATGGTCAGCAATGGACTAAACTGTAATTCAGAGACTTATTGGGTTGATTGGTTCTTCTCTTATTGAATTCTCTAACCTTTACAGTAACCGATAAATATTCAATTGATAAAATCTCCCCCTTCCAAACTATTTTTGAATTCAAAGAATAGTATCTATGATCTTTGGGAAAAATCTGGATTGTGATATGTACTGAGTATTTAAAAACCCAATCTCCTATCAAGTTTGTATGAAAGTTCCAGTTTTGTTACCATCTATATACATCTCTCATCAGTATTGCACCGATTCATTCCCAACACTCCATTCTGGACCTAATTCCTTACTTTTTGTTTTTTCATCTTTTCCTCAGCCTCCTTCATCTCCAAGGCCCCTCTGCCCCCTTCCAACCCACAATTTTCATGGTAAAATAGGTTAGCAGTGGGTTCAAGTCTTCTGCACTATCCTCAAAGGTCATTAGATATCAAAAATCCCATTGGGAGAACTAAACCTACAAAGGATGGCCTATATATAGTTTGAGACTTTGAGGCATGGCCGAATGGGTGATTAACAATATCATACAATGTGGCTCTAGAAACTCTCAAGATTTATGAAGTGTGTACGAATTGTATGTTCCACTCTTTTCTTAAGGAAATTTGGGATGTTCTTGGACAAACAGTCTCCACAAAGCAAGTCATTTTTATATGTTAAAGAGTTGACACAGTATGCCTGTTATTAACTACTATGGAACACTATCAATCTATTATCTATGGCACAGCTGAAAACAGACCTGAGTTCTCTTCAGGAGAAGCCAAATTCATGTGGTTGAAGAAAGAGAGAAAATAAATTAAAAAAAAAAAGGTGTTTATAATGCTTGAAAATTTGATATTTCATTACATCTCAAACGTCATTTTCAGCATGAATGCACCTTTTTATTCTAAAATAAAAGCACAAACTCAGAATTCATGCATCAGAAGTTATTCCAAATTACCCTCTAGAGGGCAAGATAACTTCACGTTTAATCTAAAGATTTTAAATCCTC
This sequence comes from Stylosanthes scabra, assembly GCA_036250425.1. Lineage (NCBI taxonomy): Eukaryota > Viridiplantae > Streptophyta > Magnoliopsida > Fabales > Fabaceae > Stylosanthes > Stylosanthes scabra. Next base: position 16,371 of record JASCZI010211645.1, on the reverse strand, counting down.
AATTTAGTTCAGCAGTAGCAAGCAAACAAAAAGGAGTAAATACAAACACTCAAACAATCAGCCAGCAAGTAAATCTGCCTAAACTAACACTTTACTCCAACTACACTGTATATTTAAAGTACTTACCAACCCTGTCCAAATGGCGGCAACGGTATTTCCCAATCCTTCCCACGTAATACTGCACTAGTAAATCTAAAGCAGCCAATGTCAAACTTTAAAATATTTGAACTTATCAAGCAGTAAATGAAGTTTCTTCATCTGGTAAACCACAATTTTTCGGCACTTGAAAGCTTTTGACTCAAGATAAATAGCATTGGCAGGAATAAAAGATATGCTTGGGAATCCAAAATCACAAAAGTTTTAGAATAAACACTCGAATTGGTCCAAAGAAATTCTAAATCACACATTGTCATCCACTATAAATTTTTATTCTGTATAAGTCCTCGAAAATTACTCCGGTCGATAAACTGGTTCATTCGTTTTGAAGGGACTAATTTGTCTTGTAATAACAATCATTTTAGAATCCTAATTGCCTTATAATAAATTTTGTTATGGAGTTATTTCCCCTGCACACATTTTAAAAATTAGATTAAGAGCGATAGAGGACGAACCTGTCCTATAACAGGAGGACTTACAATGAATAAAAATTTGTTTGGAACCAAAATATCAGATATGAAATTCCTTGCAACTAATTTGGGTCTTCACTCAAAGTTCTATACCAATTTGGCCAAATTTATCAAACTATCGTGCTATTTTGTTGGAATTACAAATGTTCGAATTAAACGGCTGTGTAACCCTAATTTACCTGAAATTGACTCTCTGTGGCGACGCAATCTCAATTCCGGAACGGACGAAGAAAACGCCATCGGGAGGGAAAGTGATGACGTTGTTGAGGGTTTTCTGTTTGACATCGATAACCTGCAACACGTCACCGGCGCGCGTGCCGAACAGGGGAGCTTTCTCGATGATGAAAAGCTGCTCTTTCTCGGTGGTCCAAAGCAGTCTCCACGTGCCGGAGAGGGAGTCGCCGGTGGTCACAGTTCCGGCGCCAAGGTCGGACATGGCGTCGATGGCTTCGACAATGGCGGCACTTTTCGCAGGGTCGGTCTGTGTCCTGAGGCCGCGTTCCTGGTCGGAGATTAGGGCGAGAAGACGCTCCCTGGCTGATTGGGATTGGGCGGTGACGGAAGAACAGGTGAACCTTGGGTGAGAGTAGGAACGAGTGATGGGGAGTTTTGGGTTAGGGTTTTGGGGTTTGAAGGGTGTGGGAAGAAGGAGGGTTGTTGTGGCCATGGAGACGGGTGGAAGGGAACGGAGTTGGTGGCTCTGAGTCTCATGGCGTTTAGTTCAGTGTGTTGTGTGCGTTTGTGTCAGTGTCAGCGTGTGTTTCAAATTCAATCAGGTGTCTCACTCTCAACTCTTTTTTTTTTACGTCAGTATAACTTTTTTTTTTTTTTTTCGGGTGGCTTCAATTCGTCCAATTTCTAGACGAACTACGACCATGTTCTTAATTCACCCTAAAACTAGGCAAACTGTGACGACTTTAGTGTATTATGTGCAAGCAAACTATGAGATGGCTTCAGTTTGTCCAATCTTTAGGTGAATTGAGACCAACATTTTTTTCTATAATTAACAACCCAATCAACTTTAGTAACTCGTCTAAAATTCACTTACATCGCTTTTGCATCTTTTTTCTTTGTCTATCTTTTTCATATTTTTTTCCTTTTTTTGGTTCATGTATTTAATTGTTTATTTATATTTTTTTAGCAATTAAAATGTTTGAACTTCCATTATTATCAATTCATTACGATGGGAAAATTACGACAGATTATAATGTGTCTATCGTATTTTGTTCTGCTCAACTAATATTTATACAAATGCCACAAGATGTGAGATGTTTAGTGATGCTAAAGAATTTTATTGTGCATGTTATTGGTTTACAACACACAAAACGTGTGAAGAAAATTTACTATAGATATTCTGTGAAAGTAGATGACAATTTTCATTTCAAGAGGTATTAATTTATTATTAGGCAAGACTTCGGAAATTTGTTTATAATATTTGTACCAAAATTGTTTATTAGTTGAATTGTTGATTATTCCATCATGTTTGTTGTTTGTCACAGATATCGATTACGTGATGATGAGGAGGTCAAATTAATTCATGGTTGGCATAAGCATCTTTCAACGATTCTTTTACTTGAGCTATTTGTTTTTTTGATTGACCTTTGTAAGGGGGCTTCTTCTGAAGCTGCTGATGACACATAATCAACTGGACCTACGAGCAAAAATATTAGAAGAATGATGGTTGATTTAAATGTTTCACTAGGTGGCATCAATGAGGGGTTTAATTATGGGACAGGTAGTGTAACGCCAGAGGGCATATAACAGGAGGAGTTTGAAAGCCATGAGGGTTCCGTGGTTGGAGATCTAATAACTGAATCATTTCATCTTTACCTAGATCAAGAAAGCGAAGGAGATGAGGCAGTAAAATACCTCATGAGTAGGAAGAAGAGTTAAACTCATTCAGAATTTCGCAGCTGTCACTGGCTCAACCTGCTATATCCTAATCGTACTAATATCCTGCTCATTTTTTTGCATTGAATCTCAATGTAATGAATTCAGAGTTCTCTTTGGACAAGGGAGGCCTTGATGATGACTCGACGGTTGAATTTGAGGTTGGTCAACAATTTGAGAACAATGAGGATGTTCTTATGGCAGTTAAGACATATAGTATCAGAAGAGCTGTTCAATTTAATATATTAGAGAGTGACCAATTAAAATATGCTACTCAATGCTTTGAATTTTGAAAGGGGTGTAAATGGAGCATACATGTTTCCTATCGTCGAAAACAAGAAAAATGGGAGGTTAAGAGATACAATGGTCCTCATTCATGTATGCAAACATTAATGGAGCAAGATCACGGAAGGTTGGACTCAAATGTTATAGCTGGTGCGATTTTCACAATGGTTAAAGTATAACAACCCAACATGCAAGCATATATATAGTCAAAGTATAAGACAAACACCACCTCTTTCACATCCTACACTTCTTCATTTTTTGCCACCTTGCACCACCATCATCACCTCCACCTCTTCATCCTCAATTGACACCTCAACTTCATCTTCAAGTCATCTTTCACCTCTTCACTAGATGATGCCACTAAAACCTTAGAGTTTCATGCAAGCCATACATAAGACACTTCAACCTATACTTGGCAATCCATCCCTTCATTTTTGCCACCTTGAAAGCCACCACCTCCTCCACCTCTTCATCCTTCATTGACACATCAATTTTATCGCTAAATCATCATCCACATCTTCACTAAATTATGCCACTTAAACCCTAAAGTTTCTTGCAAATTATGCATGAGACACTTCAACATATACATGACAATATCTAACCTTAAGTCATGAAGCTCCCAACCTCCAAATTCTCCTCTCTCTATATATATAGATTCCAAACTTCAACTTTCATTGTCACATAAACATAACAGCATACACCATTACAATCTTACTTCTCAACCTCTTACTTCAAACAACTACATATACACCACTACAATTCCACTACTTCATCAACCCGAAACACTCTCTTACCCAAATCTCAACTTAAAGCTCACTTAACCATCATATATATACTCACATATATATCACATCTTCACTTCATATAACACCCTAGACATACCTTTAGTCACTCTCTTAAACATTCAAGAACACTCATCATCCTCAACATCACTTTAGGGCACACTTTAAATGACAAAAGCATCACCGCCACCATCTTCTTCTATAATAATATTCCTTGGATCAACAGTTTGTTTTACCCTCAACCTAACCTAAGTGTTCAAGAACTCACCACATACATTTTAGTACGCAAGACCAAGGGAAATAATCAAGGTAGGGAAGTTTTAAAATGTTTTCTTTAAGGGGAGTGATTTATGGTATATATTCATCTTTTGTGTTTAATATTTTGAATACAAGAAATATTGTTAAATGATGCTTTTAAGATATTCTATTTTTTTATATGATGCACTTGAGATTTATTATTAATCTTTAAAACGATCTATTGTACTTCAAATAAAACTAATTATCAAATGTATTCATCCTTTATGTGTAATTTTATGAGTGCATGAATATTACAAAAAGTTACATGAATGATATTTCATTATTATGTGATATATTTGAGATTCTATGAATGATATATTCTTATTTTAAAGAGACCAAATTATAAATAATTTGGGTAAAATAGATATAATGCATTGCATCATTTACATCCCAACGAAAGAATGCGGACTTCGTTTCGAATGTTATATATAAGGCTAGGGCCGGGATTGGCTACCAGTAATGTCAGTTGATTGGCTGAGAATCAACTCGTGAGCTCATAGCCAAGCATATAAGGGAGGCATGCGTATGATCATTGCATAACTAATTGATATTGTTTGTGAACTATGTGTTCTTAATATTAAATTTCATTACGATGATATATGATGTATTTCACTAATTCTTATTGAGAATCTTGTGGTCCGATTCACACCCCTATAGTGTTTTTGTGTTGGGTTATATAATTGGTTTTACAGATGGTGACGTTAGTAATCTTCCTTGAGATGCCGGAAGATCAAGGTTTGTCGTGGACCCGACGAATGGAAACTTGTATATAGCTGGAAGCCCACCCATCCATTTCTACTTCTTACCTCAACAATCTTTTCAAGAACTCCTTCTTAGCCCTTCATTTGATCCGATGGAACCATATGACTTCCCCCTTTCAACTTTACATCCCAACCCATCGCCTTCACCGACTCCTACTCCTCAATACTCACCTCTATCCTATGACTCAGTTATCGAAATGACTTCCATCAATTCCAACCCATACCCAGAACCGCTTGGAGAAGTTCTTGCTCCTTTTGTTCAAGGAATTTGATGAGGATATTTTTGACGATAATTTCATGCTTAAAAGGATATCCTCATCAACACTTTTTCCACATATTTTTCTAGTGATTGACCAAGGTTTTTCATCTCTTGCATAATGATGTCCTTAATTGATTAATTTGTTAAATTAGCCTCCATGTATGTAAATTGTTTGAATCTTCTCCCACTTGATGCCTTGATGTGTTTAATTCTTCTTCCAAAGTGTAGAAGAAGAGCCCAAGGGAAGCCAAAAATAACAAGGAAAGCAAGGAGATTGGACAAAGACCCAAAAAGCCCAAACAGGTCTGGACTGCGCGCCCGTGCCCTCAAGATGGCTCGCCCGCGCCCTCCTTTCCTTAATATGGAAGTTTCCGTTGGTGGCGCGCCCGCGCGATGATACGCTCTGATCTCGGCAAGTGCACCGAATCGTACAAGTAATACCACGGTGAAGTGGGTATCGTTCTGATAGCTCGGCAAGTATACCGAATCGTTCAAGTAATACCACGGTGAAGTGGGTATCGTTCCCACGAGGAATAAGGGACCAAGCAATATTATCTCTTAATCAATCTAAGCAGATCAAAATAAAACTTTGGAGAAAAGTGATGATGAATTCGAAAGCTAAGGAACAATTAAGAACAGAGAACAGAAAGTTTACTTGAGAATTAATCAATGGAATGGAATGTTAAGAGCTTTAGAGATGTTTTTCCCTTGAGGGCCAATGTATACATTCAATCACAATTCTGAGGTTTTCAGAAATCAAGCACAACGAATCTAGAATAACTAAATCCTAATCTCTTAGTAATTCAGTTTCCAATTACCTAATCAAAAGCTAATCTCTTAGTCAATTAATCAAATAATTAGATGAAGCCCTAAATCAGATTCTAATCCTTATGAGTCTCAAAAGTGATCCTAGATCAGATTAAATGTCACTCTATCCAAACTAGTTCTAATCAAATTTTAACCCACTTTAGTTGCATAACAATTAGCTTGACTATCTCTAGTTAGACCTAATCATTATGTGATTCAATTTCTAGCTAGCATAGACTAATAGATCTCTCAATCTTATTAACTTAGCCCTAGACAAGTAAAGAACACCTCTCAGTGATTCTAAACTATTGGGATGAAGAACGGAAAATTAAATCATGCACAGAAGATAACTGAATATATCTCATTGAATTGATAATTGAATGTACAAAAGACTACCTCATGATGGGTGAACAGAGCTCCTCACCCTTAACAATGGAGTGTTTAGCCTTGCATAATGAAAAACTAGATCTAAGAATAATGGAAAACGTCTATGCTGAAGTCCTTAAACCAAGTGGTTAAGTTACTTCTTATACCTATCCTAATTAAAATTCAAATTCAAATTACAATCTAATCTAATCCTAATCTAATCTTAATCTTATCTCCTATGATTACAAGCCTTATCTTCTTCTCTTGAGTCTTCAATCAATCATATCTTTTAATCTTCCAATTAAGCCCTTGATTAATGGATGGAATTAATCTTTGGACGCCAATCACTCACGTATGACGTGAGGAGAGCCACGTATAACGTGTGCTCTCTGCCAAGCTCAGCTTCTTTGTGTCAATTAGCCACGTATGATGTGGGGGAGCTCACGTGTAACGTGGGCTCTCTGTCAACGTTGGCTTGTTAAGTTTCAATTCCCACGTATGACGTGGGCTCCCACGTCAAACGTGGGCTTTAACACTTAGTCAATTTTCTCTTTTCTTCTCTGCTTCGTTCCCTTTTCTTTAATCTCTCTCTTCCAATCAGTTTTTATTGTTCCTTTTGTTAGGGATTTTTCTTGACTTTAAATGCTCTGTTACAAGGCGGCTCTTTAGAGTAGGTGTTCAATCGATAATCTCGAACCAGTTGGCTCAAGTTATCAAGTGATAAGGCATTCCTCAGATTTACTTACCCAAGCCTCTTTCCTTGAACAATTGCACCACAGCATATAACATGGGAGAACTCTTTGAGTTTTTCTTTTCATTCCATTTTCTTCCCAGTCATTGATGCTCAAAGCCTTTAGTTATGTTCATTGAATTGCTTCCCCTTTTTATTCTTATCTTAGCTTCACTGATTGGAGTTTCTTATCATCATTCATGAAGAAGTCACATAATAAGCTCTCTAGAGGATTTCTCAAAAGGAAAATTCACTTCCTAATCAATCAAAACAGAGCACAATTTTGTAACCACAGAAGATCTCTTATTGAGTTTTCATGCAAGCATTACATCTTTCGAAGCATATAACAATTTAACACTTGCTTTGCCTAATGATCACTCAAGAGATTACATGGCTTTTTATTCAATTCAACACAGACTCACACTTGACACAAGACTTAACACAACAGAAAATAACATGGAGACTCAAGGACACTAAGGCATAAGAGAAATAAGCAGCATAGAGGACATGGTATTTATTTTAAGGGACAAAAAGAAAACAGAATTCCTCACCTTTTGTTGACCCTCTCACTCTTTCTCTCTTGGACTAAGCTTACCATTCCTCGGATTCACTTGAGTATAGTTCCTCTGAACCTTTTTTTTCAGAATCTGGAACTACTTCTCGTGCTTTGCCTTTGTTCTCTTCTCTTGTTCGTTCAGTTGCTGCTTCTTGAATCGTTTGGTTGTGCCTCATTCGTTCTCGGTTCATCTCTTCTTCTCTATGCCTATGGATAGCCAAGTTGGCTATTGTCACCGGGATGCCTTGTGCCTCCATCTCTCTAAACTGCCTTGTTGTGTTTTGGTAGGGGTAGTACATTGTTTCGTTGACCATCTGATTAGAATAGCACAGAAAACTTAGCTAGTCATCCATGCGATCCATCCTTGTGTTGATGGCTTCAAAACTCCTCCTACTTTCCTCTTGTTGTTGGTCAAGCCTCCTATAAATCTGTGACACAGAGGCGTCAAAGTGAGTGTAGAAGCTTAAAGGGATCTCTTGTTGTTGGTGAATTTATGGTTGTGGATGCACTTGTGGTGGTTGTTGTGGAGGGGGAGCTTCTTGCCTTGCTTGGCTTGCTCTTGTCTCTCTTGTTCTCAGCATTGCAGCTCCAACAATTGCTGGTTCAGAACCAGTATATGTATGCTTCCCCTTCTGAAAGATCTGTCAAAAGAGGTGTTCTAGAGGTTGAGACTGTTGATGCCATTTTGGCTCAAAATAAGGCTATGGCGCAGCAACTGAGTGCCATGAACAAGAAGTTGGAAAAACTTGAAGTTTCAGCCATAGGAGCTCAGTCACCACCTTTTCATACGTGTGGCATCTGTGGTGGTCCTCATGAAAGTAACATCTGCAGTATGATTCAGGATGTCCACACTTCTGTTGAGCAAGTTGACTATGTAGGTAATCAGCCTCGGAATGCTCCATACTCTAACACCTTCAATCAAGGTTGGTGGAATCACCCCAATTTCAATTGGGGAGGAAATCAAGGCGGTAACAATCGCCCCTATCAGCCACCCATTCAGAAGCAACAGCAATATCAACCACTCACTTCGGCTCCGCAGCAATCCAAGCCTCCTCAGACTACTAATATCGAAGCTGCACTAGCCCAGACCCAATCAGCATTGGCCCAACTCACTGCCAATACTCTAGCTTCATCCAATCCACTCAACAGTTTATGGAGGAAACTAGAGCGAATTTTAGGAATCAAGGGGCTTCAATTAAGAACTTGGAAGCACAAGTGGGGGAAATTGCTAAGCTATTAGCACAAAGGCCTGCTAATACTTTTCCAAGTTATACTATGGTGAATGCTAGAGAAGAATGCAAGGCTGTTAGTATGATAGTGGAAGAAACTCCAGTTAAGGAAGAGAAGGTTGAGGCCGAACCTAAAGCATCATTCATAGCCCCTTCTTATCCTCCTCTCTTGGCCGAAACTGCTCCTCCCTTTCCTCCTCCAAAGCTGAAATTTGAAGGGAAGTCTAAGCCTCTCTCTAAGTTCTTGGAAGTGTTTGCTTGTCTTGGAGTTAATATGCCATTACTGAAGAACTTGAGAGAGATGCCTGCTTATGTGCATTCTATGAAGGAGCTTCTGTTAAAGAAGAGAACCTTGAAGAAAGGTGATACTGCTGTCATGAGCATGGAGAGCAGTGAGTTTATTCTGAGAAAACTGCCCAACAAGAAGAAAGATCCAGGCAGTTTTCAAATCTCTTGCACTATAGGGGACACCACATTTGAGAGAGTACTATGTGATCATGGATCCAGTATTAATCTAATACCACTCTCTCTTATGAAGAAGCTTGGGATTGAGACAGTGAAGCCCACTAGAATTACACTACAAATGGCTGACAAATCTGTGAGACATGCTCACGGAGTAGTGGAGAATGTTCTGGTTCAAGTTGGCAAGTTCTTCTTCCCTGTTGATTTTCTGATTCTGGATATGGAAGAAGACCCAAGGAGCCCTCTGATTTTAAGGCGACCCTTCCTTGCCACTTCTAGAGCCTTAATAGATGTGGAGAATGGTGAACTGATCCTCCGAGTCCATAATGAGAGCTTAGTTATCCAAATTTACAAGCCAATGCATCAATCACCTAACTCCAAGCAGTGTATGAAGGTGGAAGAGGTCAATCCGGTGAAGAAAGCACCTCCTGATAAGAGTTCAAAGAAGAAGAAATCTAAGGAAGAAAAAGGCAAATCCATAGCCTCTGAAGACACTCCCACAGCCTCTCACATTCCCTATCCTTCTGTTTTAGTGGGAAGTAACAACATTGCCTCTTCCAAGGATGTGAGCAACCACTTCTTTGATCTTCCATAAGAACTGTGCTCAGTGTCAAGCTAAGTGATGATAAACAAGCGCTTGGTGGGAGGCAACCCATCCAATATATCCTTTTTAGTAGTAGTTAATTTTAATTTTACTAGGGTTAGAGATTACATTCACTGATGATAACTTTTTGCAGGTTGATGATTATTCATGTGACTAACAAAGGATCTCTGTTTTGTTAGATCACATAAACTTAGAAGGGCTTGATTGAATTTTTGTGAGAATTATTAATAGAGATATTCTGTTCTATTAATACATTTGTGACTGCAGGGTGATGACATTGACAATTAACAAAGAAATATTGTTCCGTTAATTAGTATTTTATTGGGATTTGGTGTGATTTAGTGCTTATTATAACGTACGAAGGAATTCTGTTTTGTAAGTAAATTAGGTCTGCAGGGATTTGGTCTAGTGATTGAGTTTGGATGAGAAAGAGATTGAGAATTACATTGGCAGAGGAACTCTGTTCTGCCAAAAACAGAGAAGAACAACATGCCAAGACAAAGGCATAAACCAGCCTCCTCACCACGCCAAGACCAAGTCAAGGCGTGGTGAGACACCCCAAACCACCCTTGACCGCGCCCAGACCACGCCATAGCATGGCTCTGGCGCGGTCATCATCTCCTCACACCCTCCCACCACATCACCATCAAGTCATGGCGTGCTCCTCACCCCATTGCACACCCTGGACCGCGCCAACACCACCCCACGGCATGGCTCTAGCGCGGTCCCTTGCTCCTCCCCCTCCCACACTCACCAAGCCTCAACCGAACCCAATCCCTCTGCATCATCCCTCATGCATTGTATTCTGTTTCCTGACTCATTCTTTCTCCCATTCATACATTCATACATCTCAATGCATATTCACTTACATTCATGCATAGACCATAATGCATTCTTTCATGTCTGCCACACCTTCATTCATGCACTTTTATTTTATTTTTCATCCTTTCATGCCTCTGACTATAACACTCATCTCTGCATCTCATATTCACGTAATTATATCCCTCTGCATTTCATATAATCTTGCATTTTGCATTCTGTTTCGTGCATTCTGGCATTTCTTCCATTGCATATTCATAAACTAAGTTTGGTGTTCACACACCAAGTTTGGTGTCTTTCTTTGCATCATTCCTTCATTGCATTTTTCCCCTAACCCCCTCACATTTTCTCTCTCTGTTTTCTCTTTTCTGTTTGCTTAGGGACAAGCAAACTCTTAAGTTTGGTCTGGAGCGTTCACTTCATTCACTTCTTCTTCTTCAAGGGAACTCAGAGAACAGAGACATCAAAGGTTGTATCTCTCTTTTTACAACCTCTAAAGCTTAATGTTTATACCTCTGTTTCATCTCTGTTCTAGTATTAATATGGATTTAATTGAGATACATATGCATGATCAGCACCTTCTTAAGCTTTTGTCTTAGTAGTTGAAAAACAATCTCATCAATTAAAGGATTTGGTTTTTTTAGTGGAGTACCAAAGAAAGAGGTGATACCTTGTGTGATTTTAGGAAACCCGAGGTTTGAAAGTGCTTTGTAACTAGGAGTAATGAAGTCAGTAAGGGATTAGAAACAATAAAAGAAAAGTGGATTAAAAAGCTGTCAAAGACAGTAAGATGAAATAAATATTAAGGTTCTGTAGCATCAATGACCAAAAAAATGGGTGGAAAAATACATATAATAAATCAATAAGAAGCCCAAGGTTATATGCTCGTGTTCGAATGTGTTAGGGTTAAGCTAGGGTTATTAGATCCGAGGGGTGCATCATCACCTGTCAACTTA